>PVKE010013798.1:0-35986 GCA_004027555.1 Craseonycteris thonglongyai
TTTATAAGAAAGTCATACAACTCAACACCAAACAAACAAACAAAAAACAAAACAAAACAAAAATACAACCCAATTAAAAAATGGGCGGAAGACCTGAACAGACATTTCTCCAGAGAGGACATGAAGTTGGCCAATAGACATATGGAAAGATGCTCAATGTCACTAATCATCAGAGAAATGCAAATCAAAACCACAATGAAATACTACCTCACACCTGTCAGAATGGCTATTATCAATAAGTCTACCAACAAATGTTGTCAAGGCTGTGGAGAAAAGGGAATCCTTGTGCACTGTTGATGGGATTGCAAATTGGTGCAGCCAGTATGCAAAACAGTATGGAGGTTTCTCAAAAAATTAAAAGTGGAACTACCTTACCATCTAGCACTTCTACTCCTGGGTACTTATCCCAAGAAATCCAAATCACTAATTCAAAAAAAACATATATGCACCCCTATGTTTATTGCAGCATAATTCACAATAGCCAAACTATGAAAACAGCCTAAACGCTCATCAATAGATAATTAGATAAAGAAATTGTGGCACATTTGTACAGTGGAGTACTACTTGGCCATAAAAAAGAATGAAATCTTACTATTTATAACAACATGGACGGAACTGGAAGTTATTATGCTAAGTGAAATAAGTCAGACTGAGAAAGACAAATACTATATGATCTCACTTATATGTGGAATCTAAAGAACAGAATAAATGAACAGTCAAAACAGAAATGGACTCAGATGGAATCAGATGGGAGAGAGGAGGGGGGAAATGAGTGGGAAGGGTAAAGGGATTGGAAAAAGCAAACTGGTAGACACAGTGGTTACGGGGATGTGGGTGCAGTATGGGGGGTATAGTTAATGTGGAAAAAGCTATGCATGGTGTCGGGTGGACACTGGACCCATTGTGGGGAGCATTTCATAAATTATATAGATGCCTACGCATTGTGTTCTATACCGGAACATAATAAAAAATAATATGTTCTATACCTGAAAATAATAAAAAATAATATGTTCTATACCTGAAAATCATAAAAAATAATGTCAAATTTCAACTGTTACTTAAAAGAATATATATATAGTCGCGGGATGTAGAGTATAGCACAGGGGACATATAGTCAGTGGTATTATAATAGCTATGTAAGGTATCAGATGGGAAAATAGATCTGTTGGAGTTATTACTATATAAGGTCTATAAGCATTATGTTCTCTTATACACATGAAACTAATAATAATAATAATAATAATGAAAACAACATCAGGGCAGCTCAGGGGAGAGGGGCCAGCCGGCTCACCAGGGCTCCGCAGCTCCGGACATCACAGCCAAGCAGGGGCCAGAAAGGAGATGCAGATGTACTGGCGTAGACTCTCAGGGGAGAGCGTGGCTATTACACAGCCACTTCTGCTTTGTTTCAGGTTCGCCTTGAATTCAGGTTGAGTCTCAAAGTGAATGTTTTTTCATTCAGTAACTTGTTTCCACACTTGAAAAATGGGCATGTCTGTGTGCCGTTAGTGGTCGCTGTCAGCTTCCTGTTGCTATAGACACTTTGGGGTCATCTGCTTCCCTTTCCAGTTGCTAGCGCTCCTTGGACTTTGCCAAACATGCTTTTGAGAGCCTGGCCTGATCTCTGATATGCAGGTTATGCCTAGTGACCCCTAGTGGTGACAACAGAGGGAGTAGTCAACTCAGACCCAGGCCTGGACCTGGACTGTCTTCATGCCGACCCTAAGGCATGATTGGGCAGTGCTGTTCTCAGTTGGTGGCAGGGAGGGGACAGGGAGGAGAGTCCTCTCCAGTTGCCTCCACCGTTTATCCTTCCAGTCATCAAACTGTCAGTAGCAGCCAGTTTTTGCCAAGCCCAGCAATCAGACGATTCTCCACGCGGCCTTCAATTCTAGGCGAGGGAAAGGCTGGGCACATCACTTGCTTTGGTGCCAGGGGCTGTGAAGCCCTTGTGGTTTTTCTGGCTCTGAGCACCCCAGCGAGCGCCTTGCAGAAGGGGAGGACTGACTTTTTGTTTCAGGGTAAGAGGAAGTTTAAAGAGGCTCAGCCTGAACTGCTGGCTGGTGCCTCTGGTAGAAGCGACTTGTTCTCGGCGGAGCCTTCGCAGGCTCCTGCAGCGAGGCACGCAGCTGGTCAGGATGAGGGGGGCATGTCAGTCAGGGTCCACAAGCCCACGTCTTTCTCCAGAGTGTGAGGTGGGTGGTGCCTCCCCGATCTGTCCCCCTCCTCGAACAAGGTCATCAGTGACAAATGAACAAGAGATGGCGAAGGGGGATAGGGTCGGATTTGGACGTGTTTCTGCCGACCTTGATGGGGCCATGTCCCTTCTATTTGTAATCTTTGGCTAGAACAACTGACAAATGGCCTGATAGGAAACAAAAGCAAACAATAGACTCACTTGAAAGATACAGTGAATAGAATTTAATTGAATTTTTTTTTGGTGCAGACATTGATTGGACTCTGTAAGATGTATAGACTAAATCATTAGGGGATTAATATACATTAAAATGTAGTTTATTATTATGGAACTTTTATTGTGCTTGTAGTTGTGTTTTTAATTATTATTTTAATGACTTTCCGTATTTCAAATTGTGATAAATCTATTTTACTTTTTAAAAAATAAATGGACAATAGTTTTACAAGGTGATGTGTGGAGCTGAGCTGTTGATGAGTATTGCTCCTTTATTAATGAGAATGAACAGATTACAAAGACTGAAAATGGACCGATTTACACACTTAAAAAGCCAATTAATATCTAACCATTAAACACAAATGATATAGATTAGTCTCATTATCTTATCTATTCTCTGGGCTCCTATTGGATCAGGTGGCGATTGACTTTTTAAAGTAAACAAGTGAAGGAAAGGAAGCTGGGACCAATCAAAATAAAGGATTTGGGTCATAATGTGGTGAAGACGTCTGTGCTGTCCTGCCCGGGGATCATCACTGAAATGACGAGAGAGGCCGCAGGTGACTGGCCAAGCTGTCTGAGGGAGGAGGCAGGAGCTTGGCCTCTCTTGATAGGATCAGGGTGTTTGGGGCTCTTTCTCCGGAGGTGAGGATGGATTCGTGCTGACCCATCTGCACTGTGTCTTGAGCTGAAGGGCAGATCCTTGTCACATGCTTGTTGGTCTTTTGACCAGTCTCTCTCAGTGGAGACCAGCTCCTGACTGAGCTCATCCGCTTGTGCTAGATGACACGTGGTGATAATGTCCTGATCGTATGTCCCCAAAACAAACGTCTTATTTCAAATATTTGGTCCTGTTCGCTGTGTGGGGCCTCACACCAGCTTCCTCCCTGGCTGCGTGCTGGTCAGATTGTTCTGACTTTGCGAGGTTGTCACGCACCATGTCTTGACAACCAGAAGTAGGAGAAAGTGGAAGGGAGAGGTGTGGGCCCTGGAGACACACGGTCTGTGTCTGAAATCTGCCACCAGAATTTATTAGCCAGATGGCCTTGAACAGGACTTTTTGTTTCTATTTTTGTTCGTTCAATACATATTAATTGAGTCTGGGTATGGCAGTGTTCTATGGGCTAGGGATATAGCAATGATCAAGATAAAGAAAATATCTATTTCAGCGGGGTTGGTGGTAAGGAACAGAGAGGGACAATAAAAAAAAAGGAGATTGCAGAATGGCAGGTGGGAATATATACTATGGAAAAAATAATGGGTGAGGGGCAGGGAGTGTGTAAGGGGATGTTGCTATTTTATACAGTGATTAGGGAAGGCCTTGCTGATAAGGGGACATTTGGGTTGAAACCCAAAGGATGTGAGAAAGTGACCTCAGTGGAATTTTGAGAGAAGAGTCTGTTCTAGGCACAGGTCACTGCAAATGCCAAGGCCCTGGGGCAGGCGCTTGCTGTCCTGTTTGGGGCACAGCAGTGCAGCAGTGTGACTGGAACACAGTTGTAGAAAATAAACTAGAGAGTGGGTGGAGCCAGAACGTTCAGGGCTGGTAGGCCTTGGCTTTGAGTTTGAGTGAAGGGGGTGCCATCTGAAAGGATTGCCTTGGCTGGTGTGTAGGGAACAAGAGTATAAACAGGAGACCAGAGAGGCAGCCAGGGCAGCCCACCAGGTGGGAGGTGCTAGTGGCTGAGCCGCAAGGAAGGTGGGAGAAGTGTTGGATTTGGGGCATATTTTGAAGGGTCAGTGATAGGATTTGTTCATGAATAGGATATGAGAAGTGTGAAAAGTAGAGGAGACAGGAATGACTCAGATGTCTGGCTTGAACCACTGGGAGGGTGGGGCTATCACCTACTAAGATGGGGGAAACTACAGGATGAAGAGGGTGTGTGTGTGTGTGTGTGTGTGTGTGTATGTGTGTGTGTGCAGGGAGCGGGGAGATGAGGAGTTCACATGTGAGTCGTGGAGTTTAGGATGACTGGCAGGCATGCATTTGGATATGTGAAGAGGTCAGCTTGAAAATAGACATTCTGGGGTAGTCAGTGTAGAGATGAGGTTTAGAACTGTGAGACTTGATGAGATGATGGGAGTGGGTGGAGACAGGGAAGAGGTCCAGGGGTTGAAACTTGGGCCCACCCATGTTTAGAGGGCAGGATGCAATGAGGAGCAAATGACACCGAGAATAACAGCCAGAGGAGAAGACTAAACTAGAGGGGCGAGTCTTGGTGGCAGAGTGAAGATAGCGTTTCCACAAGGAGGAAGTGATATTGAAAGGTGCTGATAGGGCAAGTGATAGGAAGACTCAGAGTTACAACTGGCTCTGGCAATGTGGACCTCACCATCGGCGACCATGATAAGAACTGTCTTGATGGAATGGTAATGGTAGGGGTAAAACCTGATAGGATGGGCTTAACAAAGGAGGAGAGGAGAAAAGTCGGAGGCAGCAAGTATAGATACTCTATAAAGAAAGTTGTCTCTCAAGGGGATCCTAACTATGAAGTGATAAAGCTAATTAATTGAAAAAATTTTCAGTTTCCTGACCTATAAAATGGGACTACATCATAGCCTTACTGGGAAGATTGAATGAGCTGTTGTTGGAAAGTCAGCGCGGGGCACAAAGTAAGAACTGGGAAACATCTGCTCAGGACTGTTACGGGTCCTTAATGACTGAGGTGTGGCAGGAGGATCTCAGCTGGGGTGTCTGGATTCGGGGTTGTTTAAGGTAATTTCTGTTACTCTGCCCTCCTAGGGTTAGAAATAAATGAAAAGTGTGGGTAAATGTCCCATTTTCAGCAGTTATGAAGTGTCACAGAAAGACCAGAACGTCAGACACGCCATATTCCAGCTAAGCGCTGGGCTTGTCTGCATGACTGTGCCAATGAAGCCTGTTGCTTTCCTCACTCCTCTAGTCGGTTTTATTGCCTGCTTTGCAAAACACTAAGTCTCAAGATGAAAGGCACTGTGACTGTGAGAGTCCTTGAAGTACAGATTTTTCTTTTCTGATTATAAAAACACACACTAATTGTAGGAAAATGGGCAAGCTGAAGAACATGTACAAAATATTTATTTGAGTGCTCACACCCAAATTCAACTGCTGATAATATTTTAGTAAATTTTCTTCTAGTAATTTTAGTAAGGCTTTTAAAACATAGTTGGGATTGTTACACTGTTACACAGCTTTGTTTCTTGTTTTTCTTCTCCTCAGTATTGCATGATAAGCATTAAATTCTCATGAATATTTTCAATGGCTGTGTAATATGGACTGTTTGAGGTTGCCACCTAAATTTATATCAAAGTAAAATGATAATAATAGTTAACCCTTGTATAGCAGTTATGGAGGTCCAGCCTCTGTTTTAAGTACTTTACATAAATTAACTCATTTAACCCTCATTACCTCCTTCTGACATAGGTACAATCATTATTCCCACTTTACAGTTAAAGCCCTTAGCACTGAGCTAAATAAAGCCCTCTTGGAGGACCAAAAGATTAGGGGACCAAAATTAACCCTTAGCAGCCTGTGAGGGCTTCAGTGGGCTTAGTGTGTAGCTACCTTCTTCTTGAAATCCCTGTAGTTTTGGCAGTAGAGGTTGAAGACTTGCCTCTCACTTTCGCTTGTCAGGAAAACAGCCTAACAATTTTGATAAAAAGTCTCTCCTCGCCCCTCCCCTCACAACCTCTTAGTTGGGGCAGTCCTTTGTTTCTCTTGATCTGCGTCCTTCCGCATGTTTCCTCCTCTCCCTGCCTCCTAGTTGAAACTTTGGCCAGACCTGCTGAGGACAGGAGTCTTCAGTGGTCAAAAGTGGAAGAAACAACTGTACTCTGAGCAATTTCCTAATACTTTGTCCTCAACATCCAGGAATACCTTTTGTGTCATGACTCAGAACACACATATGTATCTATGATGAAACACCTGAACAGAAGTTTCAAGAAATAGTACTGCCTGTGGTGCATTCTACGATCTTCCATTCCATTCCATTCCATTCCAGTCCAGTCCATTCCATTCCATTAAGAAATATACAGTCTCCACCCTAGATGGATTCCAACACTCACTAATGGGCTCATGGGTTTCCATCAGGGAAGGCAAAGTTGGTTCAGGCCCAAGGACAGCAGCCCCTTTTCTTTCTATTCCCTCCGGTCACATTTTCGTTCCTTTTTCTGTCCCCTCCAGCTTGGATTGGATGCTGATGGTCTTAGAGTCTCATATCACTTCGTAATTTGGGTGCCTGGTCTTCCAAGATCATAGGCTTCCTGAAAAGACGGCCTCCGCCTTCTCTGTGGTTTATATCCCCCACAATGCTTGACACCGATCCCCAGGGAACTACATGAGCGCAATGAGGGGTACAGCTGGCTGCACACCACTGGGGCTGACATCGCACTGTAGCACATTGGACAGGGAGGGCCTCCCTTTATTGGAATCTCTTTCTGTTTTATATTACCAGAGAAATAGGCCAATTCAGTCCTCCTCCTGTTGATACTGGCCTGTGATGATGCTTCAGAAAGCAAGCTCCCTTTTTACAAAAGCTTTGACATTATGTGCATAGCGTGACATCACAGGGTCTCGGAAGATGTATTTGATTGACTGTGTTTGTTACGCTGCAGCCCACATTTCTCTTCACGGAACACAATACGATGCTTTTAGGCTCCTCACCTTTCATCTCACTGCTTGATGTTATCAAGAAGCAGGAGACGACGAGGATCTCTGTTTTCTTTTAAAGCAACTTGAGATTCTGGGGATAGGGCTCACCTGGTCAAAGAGAAGAGTGGCATAGACTTATCAGTAGTCAGTGTTTCTGTGCGCCTGCCATTTGCACTTTCACGAAGGCCTTGGCTGGACCTGCGCCGTGTCTTTGGGAATAGGGCGTCTGTACCTGAGCAGCAGCGTCTGCGGGTTGGAGCCTGGTCCTGCTCTGTTTTCCCAGAGGGATTCCAGCACCTCAGCGGGCCTTTGGAGCTGCTGTCAGCTGGGGAGGCTGTGCTCATGCATATGTTAAGGTCTTCCGAGAGCAAACCCAACTGCTCTTCAAAGCAGGGTAGAACAGTTCCCTCTAGAAAATTCATGACTTCTCCTCCTGTTCACTGTTCAGTTTCCCAAGCTCAGACCTGGGGTGCCTGCGTGCCACGTGGGCCTCATGATCACAGGTGCCAGCAAACGGAGGAGGTGACTCAGCTGAGCTCTTATGAAGGCGGGTTATGAAATCCAAACAGCATTGAAATCCAAACACCTTTCATCTCCTAATGGCCACCGGTGGCCTATAATCAAGCCACACTCCGTTAGCTCCACAATTAACTTGTTTGTTTGAAGTGTGAATTAAGGATTTGCGGCATCGGCTAATTAATCTTGCTCCCTACTTTAGCTCCCATCCCCGTGTTTTCCGACTTCAGGCAGTGCTGGAATTTAAGGAAAGATTCGCGTTGACTCTTTCCTTCCTCTGTGAAGTCAGCTTCTGTTCTGCTTTTGCACAGATGGAACGAAGTGGCTCCTGAGCCTGCCTTCCCTGTTGCGCTCTTTCTAATTCCAGTCTCCGTTCTGTAACTGGTGGGAGGGGCCTCCTGCCGGCCATGGATCTAATGGCTCTCTCCCTTGGAGCGCTGAACCCTTTCTATGGGTGCAGAGGAGTTTCCCCTTCGCCAGCCTCCTTTGAGTCTGTCTTTGTTTGTGGCTTTCCTCTGGAACGAGTTTCTTTTGTAGATAATGGGATTCCATTATGGGGTGTTAGGGCTGCTCTGAAACTGTCCGCTGTGAGGGAAGATAGGAGGTTTTGATCAATGGTTCCTGCTTGTATCTTAGATGTGTTAATTTTAAGATGGCCTGCTTCTGTTTTTATTAGTTTTATTGGATTTTGGAGGTGGGAGGGGTTAGAATGAGTGTTGGTGTTGGTTCTGCAAGGAAATGTAGGTGTTCAGAATTAGGTGATCCTGCTTTGCTTGGACACAGAAAGGGCCTGGAGCAAGACAGAAGGCACCTGTGTGCTCTGTCCCTACAGGCACCCCAGCCTGTCTGCCACTTTCAAAGCCTTTTCTGACCTCTTTGAGTGACGTGAGACCCACTTTCAAAGGCTCTACTGGTTAATATGTTAGAGCAGAGGTGGAGACTTTTAGCATCGTGGGTGGGGTTACCTATTGCCTCTTGGTAGGAAGCAAGCACACACACACACACACACACACACACACGTGCTTGTGTGTGCACGTGCACTCGATATAAATTCCTGATTTATTCAGACAGGGATTCAGAATTTATCTCAAAGGGAGGTGGATATGTAAAGAGCAGGTGGATACAGGATATTTTTACATGACTTGTCCCTTGTCCCTCGTTCTTAATGGGAGTTGGCAGTGTGTGGCTGTCAGTGACACTTTCTGTGCAGATAGAATCCTGCCAAGCTTGAAAAAGAAGCCAAATGCTTGTAACACTACTTCTGTTATATTCAGCCTTACATCACTATTCTGGAAGCACTTCTAGCAACAGTCTGTGCTCTTTTAGGCTCTTCTGACTCTTGAACCAAATGTGTCAGATCAGCAAGCCTACATCTTTGTCTGGGGGTAGAGAGGAAGGGCGGGCCGTGGTAAAGCAGGATCAGTGTCCAGTTGTCCCTGGACCTGGGGTCCCTTCTACGTCTCGTATTTAAGGACGCCTGGGTCCCCATAGGCTTTGTGCTAGCCTCTCTCTGGGCACCAACGGCACCCTCAGAGTTTTAACCCGGTCGCCTCAGGCTGGCTATGTCCTTTATCCAAAGATTGCTGACCTCTCAAAGAAGAAAATGAAAATCTAAAAATTCATGGCAAGATTTTTGCTGCTGTTCATGACGGAGTAACTGGGGCTGGATTTGTCCTCCTGCCATCAATTATACAACTGCACAAAATATGTGAAATAAGGATTTTCAGGTATTATACAATACTCCAGGTAGGACTGTGGTTCCCAAGGGGAGATTTGGGGTCCTGCAATCACTCTGCACTTCTGTTTGGAGGCATTTCAAGACTGAGGTTTCCAGGCAGGTACCCCATGCAGAGTGCAGTCATTTTGCTGAGTCGAGGAGACAGATATTAGAGTGTAGGCAGCTTTCAATGGCCAGGATTCAGAAGGCAAAATAGCAGAGAGGAGAGAGCCTCGCAGAGAAAGTTCTCCAGAAACTTGCCTGGGGCCCCCTGGAAAGTTCTGTTGAAGTGTAAGGTGAAAATCCGCCCAGTTGGGCTAAAAGCATGTAAGGTCTGTATGGTGAAGAATTCCCAGAGCTCATGCAGGACTGGGAGGTGTGCAGATTCTGACCAGCCAGATCGGGGAGTTCTCCTCAGATAAATGGTACATTCAGTACAGAAGTAACACTAATAGTAACAGCAGCAGGGCTAAAACAGTTCTAGCGTAGGGGGTGCTGTACATCCACCTTTACGAAGATTAGAAAAGTAAGTCTTAAGAGGATCAGGTTGATCCACAAGTAACTCAGATGCCTGCCAGAGCAAAGCTTAACACTCTTTATTTAAAGATGACTGGCCGACAGTTTTTCAAATTTTTTAGAGATTTATGTTTATTGTTTTTGACAGAGAGAGAGAGAGAGAGAGAGAGAGAGAGAGAGAGAGAGAGAGAAGGGGGAGGGCCCAGAGCAATCTCCACAATTGTACATCATCAGTTTTTGACATGGTTCTGCTCCACACAGGTGGGCAGGATGCAGGGCGGGAACTGGGTTGGGGGCCTCCGGCATGGGAGGCACACCCCCTCAAGCCAGGGGCCAAACTGGGGGGCAAGAACTGAACTGGGAGACCTCCCACATGGGAAGCACACCCCAGTTTAGCATATGGGTCCGCACGGGCTGGGGCCGGGATTTGATCCTCAGTCCCCAGGGCTGCAAAGCGAGTGCTTAACCCTCTGAGCCATCCCAGCTTACCCCCAGTTTTCCAAATTTGATGAAAACTGCAAACACAATGATTCAAGAAGCTTAACACACCCTAAGCAAGATAAATATAAACAAAATCACAGCAAAGCACACTGTAATCAAAATCAAGCAAAGGGGTTGGGAGAGGGACACATTATAGGCAAAAATATTAAGAATTTGTGCAGATTTCTCATCAGAAACCATGCAAGCCAGATGACAATGGAATGGAATCTCAAGTGTTGAAAGGGGGAAACAGTGCCTAGAATTCTACTCGTATATTCAGTGAAATATCCTTAAAATTAAAAAAAAAACCAAAAAGATAGACACACAAACAGACACATTTACACACATCAGAGAATGCATTGCTCAGAGACCTGTACTATGAAAAACATTAAGGGAAGTTTCATGTGAAGAAGAATGATACCAAGTGAAAACTTAAGCTCTATACAACAATGAGGAGCGCTGACAATGGGAAATATGTAGGTCAATATATTTAACCTCATTTTCAATTTTTAATAGATGATTGACTGTTTAAATCCCTGCATTGGGAGTCTATAACGTATCTAGAAAGTAAAATACACAACAGCAAACAATACCAGAGATAACAGAAGGAGCAAAATAGAAGTATACTGTTTAAGCCCTGTAATATACATAAAGTGGTATGTTATAGTTTGAAGGTAGATTCTGTTTGTTAAAGATGTGTAATATAAATTCTAGAGCAGCCACATATAAAACAGAGGCGAACCTAATAAGCCAATAATGGAGATAAAATGGAATACTAAAAAAAAAAAGAAGCAGTTAATCCAATAGAAGGGAAGAAAAGAGGAAAAGGGAGCAAAGAGCAAATAAAACAAATTGAAAACAGATAGCAAATTTAAAATTGACCACATCAGTAATTACACTAAATAAAAAACAGTTGAAACATCCCAACTAAAAAGCAGAGAATGTGGAGTAGACAGAGATATCTTAAATGGGGCAGGAAAAGAGACAATGATAAGCTAGACTTAACCCAAATTATAAACATCTGCTCTTTGAAGTATGACTTTAAGAAAATGAAAAAGTAAGCCCGAGACCAGAAGAAAACATTCCTAATGCGTAAACCTGATGCAGGACTCATGTCTGAAGTGCAAAAGGACTATTCCAATTCCACAATAGGAGTATAAACAGCCTAATTCAAATTTAGGCAAAAATGAAAACAGACTTCACAAAAGAAGACACAGAAATGGTCATTACGCTCATAAAGAAAAAAAAGTAAATATTATTAGTCATTAGGGAAAAGCAAATTGAAACTTCAATTAGATAATTACACATTCACTAAAAAGGCTAAAATTGAAAAGACCAACAGTGCCAAGTGTTGGCAAAGATGTGGAGCCGCTCTAATTCATATACATTCCCACTGGCCGTAGAAAATAGTGCAACTACTTTGGAAACCTGTGTGGCAGTTTCATATTAAGTTAAACACGTACCACGTGACCACACACTTCAATGCCTAGATTTCCACCAAAGAGAAATGAAAACATACGTCCACACAAAGACTTGTAAGTGAATGTGAATAATAGTCTATTCATAACAACCTCAAACTAGAAACAACGAGAATGTTCCTCAACATTTGAATGGATAAACACGTTAGTACTTACCATACAACGGAATAACTCCCTGCAATTAAAAAAGAATAGGTCTTAAATATGATTGATTAAAAAAATGGACTACTACTGATGCTCACGACAACACGGATCAGGCTCAAAAACATTATCTTGAGTGAAAGCAGCCAGACACAGAGTACATGTGTGATTTCATTTATGTAAAATTCTGGAACAGGCCAGACTAATCTACAGTGACAGAGAACAGAGGAATGCGTGCTCAAGGCTGCAGGAATGAGGCCGAAGGACTGGAAAGGAGTATGCAGAAACTTGTCAAGGTGCTGGGAATGTTTTATATCCTGAATGTGGTGATAAACACATAATTTCACATTCACTGAACTGTAAATTTAAAATGAGTTGCATTTTATTGTGTGTAAATTATACCTAGGCTGACCAGATAGATCATTTTAAACAGGACAGAAATGGTCCTGTCCCATTTCAAGTGGTACATATGGTCCGCCTAGTCTCACGGGGCCAAATTCAAGGTGCCAGTAGGCTGAGCAGACGTACCTTGAAACAGGACAGCCTAATTATACCTCAGTGGAGCTGATTAAAAAATGTTTTACCCCAATACATTTAATAATAAAAAAAATGTTTTAACACAGTGATGTACTGTTTGCCAAGAATCTGCATATATCACATCATGTGATACAGCTGTGTCATCCGGTATCTCAGGAGGAAACGACAGGCGACTTGCTCTACCTCTTGTAGCCAAAGCGAGAGGGAATCACTCTTTACTACTATTCAAAAATGCTTTTTAATGTCCCCAGAGAGGCAGCTTAGAGCTGCTTTCCAATTCAAGTGTGGGACACACAGTGTAGCGATGCCGTTCAGAGTCCGCTGTGCTGGCACGCAGGCTTGCTGTGGGGTCCTCACCGCGGTGATGCGGGTATTTCCTTCCACACACACTTCTCTGCCTTCAGGTGTCTTCATCCCCCCGTACTTTTCAGTAGGTTTTCTAGGATGACACAGCAGTGAGGTGCTAAGTATTCTCGGGACTACGGACAATTCGTGTCCCAGTCAGGGTCCCGTCAGGACACAGAAGCCATCCTGGTGACTTGAACAGGGAAAGTTCCATATGAAGAACTGTTAACTTGCACAAGCTGGTTGACTGCCGCTATTAGGAATATAAGAAAGTCTAAAAGCAGCTACTACCTCTAGGCTGAGGACGAGAAGACAATCAATAAACTGGAGGCTAGAAGAGGCCCCTCACCCCAGAGGCTGCACGTGGAGTCTCTTCAGAGGAGGAGTCCCGTGGGGCCTGCTGGCTGTTGAAGGGCGAGGCACCTGGTGGGTCTGCAGACGGGGTTTCAGGGGTGGAGCGGGGCTGCAGCGGCTGGCAGGGGAGGGGCGGTGCCCTGAGGCGCAGCTGGAACTCAGCATCATGCCACTGGGCCCTGCTCTAAATAACGATGATGGTGGTAACAGTAATGATGGAGGACAGGAACCAGAGGGCGGTGTCTTCTTGTCCCTGTCATCCTGCAGGGTCACTTCATTGCTGTCTGTTGACAAAGCTTAATGTTCTGCCAAGCTGCACAGAAATGATGGCGGGAGCCAGCTCCAGTGTCACAAAGCAGGACAAAGAAGGGTGAGATGGGAGCTAAGTGATAATAAGTTGACAGCTGGCACAGTGTTGAAAGGGAAGCTGGGCAAACTTGAGAGCAGGTTGGTCAGCAGATACCATTGGATTAGGGACAATGAGGGTTCTGGTTAACATCTCTCTCCTAAGATCAGTTGCTCTAAATGTATTTATTTCTGGATAACCTGTGTCGATTATGGTTTTATCATTCACCCCATTTCCATTCTGGAGACATCAGAGTAGGAGCCCCAAAGTCACATGCCTACAAGGTCCAAGCAGGTATCGTGGGTGACAACAGCAGCCAGGTTGTGGGAGGGAGCCACCTGGGAGCTCACACCGAAAGGGGCCGCTGCTCCTCAGTCCCACCTGGTGTGGGCCCAGAGTTGCCACACCTTCTTATTTTCCAAGAGACTCTGGAAATTTCCATGTCCCGATCTCTAAATAGTGACAGAATAACCAAACGGGAACAAGTACTGTGTGCACCAAGCACGTGCGTCTTCGGGTAGATTAGCCCGGGCTTCCGTCCTTTGCTTCGCTCACTCCCTCGCTCTCCCTCATTTTTCTCCAGCCAACTGTTTTGCAAGCCCCATTTATGTCACTTTTGAAAAAATTCAACTTTGTTCCACTGTTGCCATTCCCACTGCCGTAGTTCGGGCCTCGCACTCTCTTTGCTGGGCAGTAATCAGAGTCTTCCATCGGTAGCCTCCGCTCTGCCCTGGCTCCGCCGAAGTCCTGTTCCTGCCGCAAGCTCTTTGTGTGTCTGCCCTCTGCTTAAAAGCAGTCCATGACTCCCCGGGCTCTTGTGGATAAAACCCCATTCCCCTGGCATTCTAATTCTTCCACAGTTGGGTGCCTCCCTAGTCTTTTCAGCTTTGGATTCTATCACCCTCACCCTGCACTGCAGACTCCAGATACTTCATATTATTCAAAGCTCCCTGAACACGTTTGCTTTCCCCACTCTCCTGCTTTCGCATATGCTGCTTCCTTTTCCTAATGCCTTTGCCATTTGTCAGCCTGGCAACTTCCTACTCAGTCCTCAGGACCCAGTTACAATGTTGGCTCCTTGGTGCAACCTGTGCCCCTCTTCCCTTCATGGGCACATCATTCGTGCTGCTAATTTAGCACTCGTGGTGTGTTTTGCAGTTGACACGATAGCCCTGGGTCCTGTCTGTCTTCCCAGCTGTATTTCCCAGGACCATTACTCACACGTCTCTGTATCACTAGGGTCTTGTGTAGTGCCTGGCATATAGTAGGTGCTCAATAATTCACCGAGTGATTGAACCAGTGAGTGGATAACGAAACGAATGAAAGACTGGCTGGATGGCTTCTTCCCTGAATCTTTCTCTGAACTGTTTTATGACGGCTCACTGTTTCTACCCTGACTGGCACTTTGATGGGCACGATAATGCTTTACCACATCTAAATAACAGCCAGCTGGGCCAGGCTTTATTTCACAAGTCCAGGTGGTGAGGAGTTTCTCTTGAATTGCTACTCACCAGAAAGTCTTCCAGACATCCTTGGATCGCTGAGATCTTAACCACCAACCCCTCATACATCATCAGAGTAGCGTTGTGTATGTAAATTAAAAATGGAAACCAGTGTTTTGTATGTTGGCTGTTTACAACAAGAGCTAGTCATTTCGAAAGCATGATTTGGATGTTGGCTTGGACCTGTGGTGGGGACCCAGGACATCTAGAGAGTGTTGGCTTGGCCAGCTGGGCGCTAGGGAAGACCATGGTGGATGGGGACAGGGCTGTGTAGGAAGCGGGCATTGTGCTATTGGACCCAGGGTTGGAGTGTTTGTCTTGGAAGAGAGAGAGAGAGAGAGAACAGGAGAGAGATGCCACTGGTAGTGGGGTCTAGCATGGCTACTTATTTATTTAAATCAAGACCAATTATTGTTTGTCAAGTGCATTGAGGGGTGGGTTCTGGGAAAGTTTGCTTCCACTGTAAACATGTTGGTTAGAAGTTATTAATATGACATTCACGCATTCCTAATAAAGTACATAACACAGAGATCTGGCACCTTTGAAATACCCAGAGGACATTAAGTATGAGTCTTAAAACCAAGAGTATTGGAAACGAGATATTTTTATTTCTCGTTTGGGAGCAATATAATTGCGTTTTGTGGCTCTAGCAGATGCTGGGGCCAGCTGCTAGGAGAGTCCTGGCTCCCCCCACCCCAGCTTTGGTCCCTTACAGATAAAACCCTTGTGCAGACCTCTCATAAAAAACCAATTTGAAAAATTATCCCTTGGCTGACTCAGTTTTTTGTGTGTGTGCAAAATATCTGAGATTATGTGGACCATGGATATTTTTATTACTTGGACTCAGAAGGATAAAAAACAAAGCAAATTTCTATATAGTTTGTTGTAGTTTTGTTTGTTTAATTTGTCCCAGTAAGGACTAAAGTTCCTTCCAAATAGACCCTTCTCTCCTGTGGACCCTGGGCCCCTGTTCTGCAGAGGGGTTGCCAGTGGACTTGCCAGGAGAGCTGACTGAAGAAGAGACTCCTGCCCTTTTTCCGAGGGCTGCGTCAGGGAAAATGGTTGGGGAAGCCAGTGGCTTTGGGCCGGATGGTTCTGCAGGTCGTCTGCTGTGGGGGCGCTCCTTCTGCAGAGGGAATGGACGCGACAGCAAGGCTGGGCTGAGGGGTGCGGGGAATCCAGCTCTCTCCCACGCACCAGAGGCGGGGTGCGGTCCCCACCCCGAGGTGGACCAGTGGGCCGGCGAGCCCTGCTTCGGAGGCCGTGTGTGCTGCAGCAGCACCTGCCATCACACACGGGCTCCACATCAGCCCTGTGGACGCAGAGGGCCTCACTCCGGAAGGCATTTTCTTTTTTGTAGGTGCCTGTGATGTTTGCATCTGGAGCCATACTGTCATATGGCTGCTGCATGTGACCGGCACACACTTGACGCCTGGTTGCCCTGAATTGAGATGGGCCATCAGTGGAAAACACACACCAGAGTGTGAAAAGCTAGTGTGGAAAAGAAAGCAAAAAGGCTCACGAGTACTTTTTTTTAAGTTAGTGAACTCATATTTTGGATACATTGGTTTAAAGTGTAAAGCGAGTGAATAAATGGAATGTGTGCCCCGTCTTCATTTCTTCGGCCTTGTAGCTTCTGGCGGTGCTGCGGCCCCGCCTGCGGCTCGCCTCGTGCCTGGCGCTGGGTTCTGCCCGCCTGGCCGGGGCTGCCGTCTGAGTGCGCGTGGGCAGCAGCACCTCGCTGTCTCCCCACAGAGGGCACCGCAGCTCGATCTGTCCCCCCCCCCACAGCCCCCAGCTGGCAGCACGGGTTGGCTCAGGGCTGGGCTCGAGCTGTTTGCATCCTTGGAAGAGACCTTGGCGCTCTTTCCTCTAACCCTGGTCTGTGTCAGAGTCAGCTTCAGATACGAGAACTGATCGAGGCTCTGAGTGACATAGGAACTGAGACTCCGACCCTCTCGGACACTTCAAAACCAGGAAGGGTGACCTCCCCATCACATAAATGCCAGCAGCAGAAAGCACTGTGTGCGAGGCATCCCAGAGCAGTGCAACCACTGCTGAGAAGGTTCCAGAAGCTAGAGGTCACTGTGGAGGGAGACAGCAGGGAAGACCCCTTGCAGAAGGGGGAATGTGAACAGGGCAGACTCAGTGCAGAGGGATGGGGGTGGGCAAGGTGGGCAAGGGCAGGAGGAGCCAGGGTGGCACAACCACCATTCTGACCCTCCAGTCCCAAGGGCAGCCTCTGGGGGTGAGCCCTGAGCTGCCCCTGCCCACAGCTGGTCACCCCAGCGTGGGCTTTGCAGTCGCCATCAGCCCCGCCTGGCAGTTGGGTGGTGAGCAGTCTGCATGCCTTTGGGTGATGGGGAGGCCCGACGACACCGTGCGGTGGGCATTGATACCACGCTGCCCTCTGCCCTCCCTCCTTGCCCTTCATGCTGGAGCTCGGTCAGTGCCTCGGGAGGGGCCCTCCCGCCCCTCCGGTCTTCAGGACTGAGCCTGATGCCAACAGATACAAGGGCCTGTGGGACGTTGCCACAGTTTGTTCCCTCGCCACACACACACACACGCACATCATAGCTTGGCAGCAGTTTCTCTATTTGAACATCCAAAGGACAAACTAAACATTTAAAATCTGCAAGCTGGACAGTCTTTGTTTTGGAGCCTGCAGTGAATTCCTTCATCTTGACAGTTGAGTCGTTCTTCTCAGCACTGATGCAGGATTTAGGATCCAGGGAGAGAGACAGATCTAAGGGAGCCAGGGAGCTGGGCGAAGCGTGCAGGGCCCGTGGGTTCAGGGTCCACCTTTGTGGGCAGGAAGGGCTGGCAGTTTCCTCATCCCCGTGCCATACCTCGCTGGATGTCTACACGTCCTTCTTTTTCATTGTGGTACAATACACATAATGTAAAATGGGCCAATTGTGACATTTAGTGTATTTGCAATGTTGTGTGACCTTCACCACTATCTACCTTCAGACATTTTCATCACCCCAAAAGGAAACCCTATGCTTATGGGCGGCCACTCCCCATGTCCCCTTCCCCTAGGCCCTGGCAACCACTCGTTTACCTCTTTGTCTACGGCTTTGCCTATTCTGAACATTCCATACACACGGAATCATATGACATGCGGTCTTTTGTGTCTGGCTTCTTTCACTCAGCATAATGGTTTCCAGGTTCATCCATGTAGTACGCACGGCAACCTTATTCCTGTTTATGGCTGAACAGTGTTCTGTTATGAGAATCCACCAGCTTTTGTTTATCCTTCCATCTGCGATGGACACGGGGTGTTTCACCTTTTGGCTGTTGAGAATAACGCTGCTATGAACATTCATGTGCACATTTTGTTTGTGTGTCTGTTTTTACTTCTTCGGGGGCTCGCTGACTTCTTGTTTGAGCATTTTATGAATTTCCTGGACCAGACTTGAGTTTCAGAGGCAACAAATAAGTGGGAAAGATCATGCCATGCGCTGGGAGTCAGGAGGCCTGGGTCCTGGTCTGGCTCAGCCACAAATGTGCTGACCTTGGACAAGTCCCTTCTGTTTTCTGTGCCTCCGTTTCCTGCTCTGTCAAAAGGATACTGAGCAGATCTGTGCTTTCACCTGTCTTCTTTGGAGCCCTACGATGGTGGAGCTTTGGGAAAAGAGGTGAGGCCAGAGAGTTGGGCTGAAGATCCTTCTTTTCAAACCTTTCCCTATTCAGCTAGGACTCTACTCTCTCTCTCTCTCTCTCTCTCTTTTTTTTTTTTTTGGTCTACCTTGTAAGACATTTTAAGCAGAAGGTTTCATGGATATTAGGAATTTTCTCTATCACTGAAGTAGGTGAATCATACAAGGGTTTTTGGGTGGAAATGAGCCTGATTATGCTGGAAGGAGAGAATTGCACTCATTGATGAGCACTCTGGCTCCTCGTGGTCCCTGAAGGGAGAAGGGACAGGGAACGCCTCTGGGTCAGTGAGGAGCAGGAGGCTGTGCTACCCTGTGTTGGGGACAGCATGACTCGCACATGTGGCTCCTTCTTTTCTCTATCTGACATGTCATGGCTGTCCTTAGGAAACTAGTAACAGTAGTGGAGAGTGTGGGCCCTGGAACGATTCAGAAGGGGCTTGGGTTCTGGTTCCACAGAGACTAGCCATGTGCCCTTGGGCAAACCACGTATCTGCTTCATGCCTCAATTTCCCCACCTGTAAACTGGGCGTGGTTCCTACTTCGTAGTTTGTCATGAACATTAGTGAGGTTACCCTTCCCAGGGTCTTAGAGAAGAACCTGGCCTTAGACATGACCCTACCACTGTTAGCCGTTCTGATGGTGACAGTGACACAGATGGTGAAGCCCCTCTCCCTGTCCTTCTCCCAAATCATTCTCCTTCCTAACGCAGCAGACTCGCCTTACTCTGAATCGATGGCTTTCACTTTGCTCCACACTAGCACCTAAGCATTCTGTGTGGCTCTTTGGCATGTGCTCTCTGTTTCCACAGCCAGTTCTTAAGCTGTGGGAAGGCAGTATCCAGCCCACAGTCTGCCTACCTGATGACGAGGTGGAACAAGACCCGGATGAAGGAGGTGGACTGGGCAGACTGGGAAGCATGGTCTGGGAGGGACAGGTGACTCGGACAACCCCAGTCCACCTGGGAGCCAGGCAGTAGCGTGGTGACATTTCTTGGTGGTTGAGGTTAGCTCCTGGGCTGAGCCAACATGAGCAAGACAGAGGGGGGCCCTGGGCCTAGGCACGAGCTTTTCTTTGCTCAGAGGGGCTGCTTTTAAGTGGGGTGGGCGGTGCACCAAGGGGGCTCATGTGGGGGGTGTCAGTTGTTACCTTGAGGGCGGAGGAGGGAGTGGCTGGTGTTCAAAGGTGTGATAGTTCATAGATGATGTGACTTCCTGGGTCCTCGCCCTGCTTGTACAACAGCTCAGTAGACCTGTGAGTGGATGCAGCGTTGATTGGACAGGTGACCCTGCTAGAGAGCGCTTGCCTTGAGCGAGCGTAACGACTTGTCTCTATGCCCCGACCGTGAGCTCCTGTAGCGCAGGCGTCGTAGTGGTCCTGCTCCCTGACTCGCACATGGTCGGTGCTCAGTAAGTGCTGACTGCAGTGTGTGGTCCAGGACAATAGCCGGGGGGCACCCTACAAGCCTGGGGTGGGGGCTGGCTGAGGGATGTTCATGAAGGGGTTCTTTGGGCGTCTGGGTCTTTGGAACATGGGGGGAAGTCTAGAGGTGGCTGGGATGCACTGTGTCCCTGTCCTTTGGGGCCGGGAGGGGTCACTGGGCTCTCAGCATGGTTGTGGGCAAGGTCGTGGATCTGAAGGACTCCAGCTGACCCAGACCGTTTTTCTGGACACCGAGCCTCCTAAGATTCGGGTAGGTGGGCTGATACACACAGGGCCTCAGTGTATCCTCTTACTGACTCCAGCATGTCTGCTCTCAGTGTCTTGTGAAACCAAATGGGCGCCAATAGATGAACGGAAGCATTGACTCCAACTCTGAACAGTTATGATGGACCTCAGGTGTTCGGGGGGGGGGGGGGCTATGTGAAGGTAAGTCCAGCAGTGCTGGCAACTTGTGACGGGCCATTTGCATTCGGTACCTGCTACCTCATCAGGGACCACTCACACCACGTAGACCTGTAGTAGTAATAATGGTAGCTAATGGCTGTGAGCATTGCTACGTGTGTGAAGTGTTGAAGAACACCGCTCCCGATAACTGCCCCAATGCTGTGGTATTGTCTCCACTTCATAGGGAGCTGACGTCTAGACAGGCTGAGGCATGCGCTCAAGATCTGATGGCTAATAAGTGGCAGAGCCGGCAGCCAAAGCAAGTCTGTTTGCTTCTGAAGCACGTGCTCTCAACCGTGACACTATGCCACCTTCCTACAGTGACTCAGAGCTAGTCCAATCTCCAGTCAAATTGTATCCAGGAACTTCTGTGTTCTGCTGTTTTTAAGCTCTTGATTCAACTATCTTCAGTAATAAACGTATATACAGACACACAGCACATTCAGAACACATGCACACACTCACTTATATATGCACATTTATTTCTGTAATGCCTGCTCTTCCCTACTCCTCCCTCCCATCCGTCTACCCACCCATCCGTCCACCGGTCTAACAAACACTGATCGGGATACTGTTAGATCCTGGGATAGACCAGTGATGACATACTCCTTGCCCTTGAGGAGCTCAGCGTCCAGTGGGGGATGCTATCCAAGTTAACGGGCAGTGAAGTGTGCGCAGTGATCAGTCTTGCACATGGGAGGGGGGTGCCAGGTGCCATGGAAGCACACGGGAGGGCTAGCCGAAGCGGCTGGCAGCTCTCTCTCATGAGGCCTTAGGGGGAGAGTTTTCTGAGCAGAGGACATAGAATATGAGGAGGCCCTGGATGAGGGAGAACCATGTTGGTTGTCAGCTTCTTTGGTGCAAACATTATTGAGAGAATCCCACACAACGGGCACGTCTGTGTCTCCATAAGTTCCTGCTTTCCAGGTGCTTGGGGGAAAGGTCCAGGCTTCTGAACTGTGGTGGCTTGGGCTCTGGGGGACCGGCCACTGGCTCGCTTCTGGTAGGGGCTGATGACATGAGACACTGATTGCCACCTGGGCCTCTGGCCTTTACACTGTGTAGCGCGACTCGTGTTTTCGATTTTAACCTGCTCTGCTTGCCTGGTTTTGGCGGTAGTCTCTTATTTTTCCTTCAAGGCCAAGTTTAGTGTCTCTGGTCTCAGGTGTGCAGTCACAGTGGCGGCTAGCTGCAGAGGAAGGCTGTGAGCCTCTGGGTGATGGGCCGCTCCATCCCCAGGAGCCTGCAGGAACCCTGGCTGCAGAGCAGGTTCAGGCCAGTGCCTCCTCTCCACAGTGTCCTGAGAGTCAAGGGCAGCAGCTCCATGCTGCATCATCACCAAGATCCAGGGAAATGTGCACTCGTGCAACCTTAATTTAACTTACAGTCCCTGCCAGTTTCACGTTAGCAGATCCGTTTGGAGCTGAAAGTAATGGGCCATATCATGCCTCCGAGCTGGAGCAGTGACTTATGTGGATGTCACCCACTGGCTTTTTATGGAAATTATTAATAAATCAGTAATTCTATCTGCAGTGATGTTGTTGTGTTTATAAATATTTAATTTACCTTCAGGTGCCCACATTTTCTCCATCTTTGCCTTAAACTCTGCTGACATTGCTCTTCCCTTTGAAGCACCGCTCAATAGATTAAGTTATCAGCAGTGGGAAAGGTTAACTTTCTCTCTCTCTCTCTCTCTGTCTCTCTCTCTCTCTTTCGGCTTTATCATTTCTTTTTAATCTGTGTGTGATTTGGCTCAGGGGGTTGGGAATCCAGCTGAGGAGGGAAGGCACCGTCTCTTGTGACAATGATGGAAGATCAGTCCAGCTTCAGAAGAAGACAGACTAAACTTTCCAATTACGACCTTGCATGAGTGGAGACCTGCTGTTGGCATGTGTTTTTCCCGCCTTCACATTAATGGCATTTAGAATCTGAAATGGTGTTTGCTGTTTTCCTCCTGCAGAGAACTATCTTTGTCCTTGCCACCAAACCATCTTTTGAAACACAGTGCTTTGGTTATTATTGTGTGGCAGGTTGACTGGAAAGGGCTGAAAAAATCAAAATAGAAACATAGTCTGAGTCGAGTGTTTTTCTGGCAGAGATGGGGTTCCAGCCTCGCAAAGGAGGACCACAGCTGGGGGACAACAGAATATTTCTGACCTCTCAGGATCCATTGTGAGCTAATTGTTGTTGTTATCTTTTTATTCTTCTGTTTCAGGAAATTGCAGCTTATTTAATAACATTTGAGAAACACGAAGAATGGCTAACCACATCCCCTAAGACAAGGTAATGTCCCAGATCTTGCAGTTTTTCAATTTGTACAGTGAATGGATTGATTTTCATTGATTCCCTGATTTGGCCAGTCAATTCATGGCCAAGTTGAAATGCCATGTTGTGTTTGATAGCTCGCGACGCGGGGAGGTCTCATTAACTGCCCCAGGACGGTGGTAGTGAATGCAATGATGTGGCTTCGAAACGGCGCAGCTGCCGTCGGGCAGGGTGGGACCTTTAGCCTGGCAGCTAACGTGAGCGCCTTCAGCCGGGCGCTCTGAAAGCCTTGGCAGGAACGGGAAGTTCATTTTGGGCAAGTGCCCACCTGCCACCAGGGTTCTCTTGAAACGTACTTTTTAAAAGGGAAACTACTGGAACTGTCTACTTGCATCTCAATGCGTTTTACAAATTGGAAGTGAAGTTATTCTTGCTGGTGGTAAGAAGATCTCGCAGGTCAGAAGCAATGGCTAAGTTTGCAGTTTATTATGCAGTAAATCCTTGTACCTACCAACTGCTCCAAACATTCAACTTCTCTCGTCACCTGGGAGTAGAGGGACTTGGTGACAGTAACAGCTGTCTTGTGTTCTGTCTGTGCAAGCGATAATTAGGCTGACCAAGCGTGCCAGTTTAAACAGGACAGAAAACACTGGCACTGTCCCGTTTCACATGGTACATACGGTCAGCCTACTGATATCTTGACTGTAGCCCAGTGACACGCAATCCCCAACTTAGTGACTTATCACAGTAGACTTTTAGGTCGTGTTCATAGGCTGGTGGGTTGGCTGTGGCTCTGGGTTGGGTTCAGGACGGTTCCACGTGACTTTTGGTTTGGGGATGTGGGCTGAGGAAACTCACACTGTCTGGGACGTCTGATTCTGAGGGAGGACGGTCAGGCACTCCACGCAGCTAGCACCCCTGCTGGATATGGCATCGCATGGCATGCCTGCTCAGAAACCCGGGAGCCAAAGCCATCCCCTTGGCCCAGCCCCATGAGAATGGGGCCAGGAAGGACGTTTCTCCACAGATGGGGGTGGAGTGGAGGGTTAATGGTGACACACTCTGCTATTTGGTGAGCTCAGCTGTATCATGCACCTTGGGAAGTCTGCCGCATCCATCTCTTTCTTCTGGGGGCATCTTCCTCTGGTTATTCCCAAATTTGAGTGGGCATCAGAATCAGCTGGAGGTCTTGTTAAACTACACATGCCAAGCCCCGCCCCAGACTTCCCGATTCAGTAGGTCTGGTGGGGCTTGAGCATCTGTTATTTCTAACAAGTTCCCAGGTAATGGATGTAGCCAGTCGAGGACCTCACTTTGAGAACTGTTGCCCTAGTGCGGGGGTGGTGAACCTATGGCACGCGTGCCCAAAGTGGCACGCGGAGCAATTATTTCGGCACGTGGAGCTGTGAATACCATTTAAAAAATTATTGTTTATGCTCTTATAGACATAAAAATAATCGATACCTCTATCTCACTCGAGGGGTTGGCACGCGAGTCGAGCGAGTATGCTCTTATTTCATAAACTTTGGCACTGAATCGCCAAAAGGTTCGCCACCCCTGCAGTGCCTTTGGGGAGAAGGAGGTCTGTCTGATTTCTGCCTCCGCACCATTTCCTTACTCCCACCAGAGGCTCTGCTCTTGAGCAGCCTCTGGCCTCTTTACACGCCCCTCGCTCCTCGGCGAGACGCTCCTTGAATCTAAGTGGAAGGAGAGAGAGTGAGGCCTCCGGGCCGCGTCCAGGCCAGACATCTGATTTCAGCTCTGCAGATGCGTGTCCTGCTTCAGCCACCGTGTGACGGCAGAGCAGCCTAACATTTCAAGGCAAGCGTTCTGCCTCGCGTCTCAGTGTTCGGGATTTGGGTTTCAATTGAGAAGTGAATGTCACTCCTGGTCATGCCTGACTCCCTTGACTTTTCAGAGTATAAATAGAGCCATGCGACTTCCCATCCTGAGGCACAGGGGGCGTGTGTGGAAGAAGAGGAGCGAGGGTCTCAGATATTGACAAATCTGGGTTTGAGTCATGGCCTGTCACTCAATAGCTTTGTGGCATTAAGAAGTCACTTTAGCCCTTTAAGAGCTCCCTCTTTCCTTCATCATGTATGAAATGGAGCTGTTGTGGACCCTGCCCTCCATGGGTCATTATGAAGATCGAAAAGATAACATCTGTGATTTCTCTTCGCATGCTGTGAGGGTCTGTGTCACTGCACAGGGACGTCACCATTCCTCTTGTCAGCGAAGGGCAGTCCCAGGGCCTGCTGCAGGCTTCGGCTTCAGGAGGCGTCTGCCAGAATTTCTGCAGGCGTTGGAAGGGCGGTTTGCTTTCCTCAAGGCAGAAGGTGGAGACGGAACCTTTCCTGTTGGCATTATAATATCCACTCCGTGTGTACACTTGGAAGCTTCTTGTCCCAGGAGGAGGAAAAGTTGCTGCGATTGTTCAAGGAGCTTCTCAAATTATTTGTTGAGAGGAGTTGGAGTCCCCGCTCCCATCTCAGTATTGAAATTAATTGGTGCAGTTAACTGCTGAGTTCACACAACCGGCCTCCCGGTATTAAGGAATTAATGGCACCAATACTCCACTGCATGAGAAGGCAATGCAACCTCTGCTGCTGTCACCGCCACTGCTAATTTCATTTTAGAAAATTAATAAAAATGAATCGCACCACTGACATTTATAGAGTTTCCTAATAACATGATACATTGTTTGTGTGGAGGAATCCCTATTAAATTAATTGTTATCATCAGTTCCCATATAGACGCTAGCGCAGGAGCTGCAGAGGGACTCGCTCCTTGTCTCCGTGGCTTGCTGATGGCAGGGCTTATAAATATAGCCCTTGCCCAGATTCTGCCCTAATTACAGAGACTGTCCCGGGAGCCCCGCTCACCTGTTTAATAATGAGGTGTGCTCCACGGAGACTCCCAGGGCTGGGGCCTCCGGGGTGGCCGTGGCACTGAGACAGGGCTGGCGTGCTGACGGTGCCAGCAGCCCATATTGTATTTCAGCACCTGGGACCTCCTGGAAATGGCAGTTTGAAAAATCACCCTCCAGAACGTCTTTATTTGGCACTTGCTGTGTGCTCAGCACCGGGGACCCTGGGGAACGCCACGCTCCCTACCCCACAAGGTGAATTTGGAATGTTGGAAGTCAGCTCCCTCCCTCTATCTGGAATGTTCTTCCTGCTCCTCCTTCCGGCCTGACTCAGGGGCCACGTTCTCTGTGCCGTCTCCTCTGAACACACAGTTTGAAGTCACAGCCCTTTCACCCATCCAGGCCCCCTCGCCCCGTTTCTTGTTCCGTGTTTCTCTAGTGCGCTCATCACCATTTGGCACACGGTGTGTTTGTTTAATGTGTTTGTTTAATTCGTCTACTTGTTATCTGACTCGGAAAGCAGAAGTGCCAGGAGGAGAGGGTCTTTGGGTCTGGTCTGAGCACGAGGTGTCCCCAGCACCTATAGCAGTGCTGGGCACGTGGTCGGTGCTCAGTTAATGTTTGTGGAATGCATGGGAGCCCGAGTGTGGTGAAGGGAGAGGCCTGGTTTACTCTCTTCATTTCTGTCTTATGACCCCACCCCAGGATTGGCTGACTGCCCTGGTGCTGAGCATGTCCGTGGGCCGGGCATGTGCTTTTAAATCCTTTACCAGCCCTGCCAGGCAGAGGGTACGGGGTCGTCCAAGGTTGCACAGCCAGTGTCAGCGCTGGAACCTGAAGCCAGGATTATCCTACTGCCAAGCCCACAGCCGTGGGGTTTATTCTGTACCTCCAGTGCACATACTGGGGGGGAGGTGGGGGACAAGAGGTGGCCCACTGTCCCTCCCCACCTCCTATTGCCATGGCTTCTGCACCAGCCGGGCGACCTGGGTAATCCAGGCACCAGGCGGAGCCTCCCTCTGTCAGTGGGCAGGACTCAGGTGTGTCAGCAGGTGGATTCCCGTGCGGCGGCCTGAACTGGATTTAGCTGCCGGTCGCAAGCCGAGCGGGAGAGCTACACTTGCCCCCACCGGGCAGAGAGCAGAGCAGAGCTCAGGCAGGCGGGCAGCAAAACTGAGCCCCGCTAGTCATTTCCTTCTCCTCTCCCGGGAAGCGTGCAGCCGCCCCCGGAAGCTGGGGACGTGCAAAGCTCACAGTGGGGCAGAAAGCACCTCCCTCCCAGGAATTCTGTATATACTGGGTAGAAGGAGGCTGGAAAATGCTATTAATTATCTAATTAATTAATTAGATGTATGTAGCTAGCACCTTAACACTGAAGTGCTAAAGGTCTAGTAATAGAATTTTCCTATAACGAACACTAAATACTTCTTGGTCAATAAACAGTAAAACCGCCAAGTAGAGGGAGAGGGTCTGGACGGAAAGAGAAGAAAAGTGAGACCTGAGCTTCAAGAAGCCTCAGGTGACACTGCAAGAGACCCTGTCCTCTCTCTCCTGGCTCCTTGGACCCCCCCTCCATTCATTCTGGACCCCATCTCTCTGTTCTGGATCCCACTCCTCTGTTCTGGACCTCATTTCTCCATTCTGGACCCCCTCCCTCCTTTCTGGACCCCTCCCTCCTTTCTGGACCCCTCCCTCCTTTCTGGGCCCCATCCCTCCATTCTGGACCTATTTCCACCCCTGAGGTGGGTGGGTGGGAGGTGGACACCAAGTCCTGGGTCCCCTGCCCTTTCTTACCATGTCCTCCTGGAGCTCCAAGACGCCAGGATGTGGCAGTTCACTCTATGGACATTCCCCAGGTGTGAACCTCTCCCGGGCACATGCATGTGTAGTATCATCTCGAACTTGTCACCTTTCCTCTTCCTAAGGAGGAAGTAAGGGAAGGCCTCATTCCCACCCAGTGCCCACCCCTGACCCCCTGGTTCTCAGAAGAGCCGCCTCATTGTAAAGACATCAGGACTCACACTTTGTGCGCCTTCTTGACCAGCTTTCTCTTGTCCCCTGAAGGTCATTAGTCACTGGTCCTGCCAGTGTGCCAGGTGGCAGTTCCCACCCTTCCTTCCCTGTGCGTCCCTGGCTTACCCCCCTGTCAGGCTTGGATCACTGAAATAGCTCCCACTGCCCTTGCCTCTCCGGCCAGACCTCCCCCGCCAGCTGCTCTCGTAAATGGCTCCTCTCCTGATAGCATCGCCCCGCTTGAAAGTCTCAGAGACTTTCCGTGAGATGAAGTTCAAACTCTAGTGTTGTGTTGAGGTCATGACTCTCCCTGAACCTACCTTTCCCGATGCTTTTCTTTGACTCCTCACTTCAAAGTCCCCGCTCCGGTTAGGGGGCTGCTTAGTGTTCTCCAAACATCACCTGTGTCCCCTGCTTTTGCCTTCACTCGGCCAGTGACCTCCGCTCGAATGCCAGTGTCCAGCCCGATGCCTTGGATCTCTCTTCTTCCTGGGCACCCTCTCCAAACACCCCAACTCATAGAGAGCCCACCGCATTCACTGTGCTGTCTGTCGGTTTACAGCGGAGCTGTCGTAACTACGGAAGTGTTGCCTCCCCTGCGGGATGGTGAGGTCCCTGCCCTTGGGTCCTGCTGTCTCTTCTCTCTGAACAGCTGTGCACAGAGGAACAGGGGCTTAGATGGGGAGCAGCAAGTGGCCAGCATAGCCCAGCAGAGTGGACTGGGTGGTGGCACCCTTGTGTGGTCACAGGGCTCCAACCTAGAAGGCCATCTGGCTAGGCCCCAGGCTGGTCCCTCAGCAGCCGGTGCTGCCTTTGCCTGTCCCTCTGTTAAGTGTCAAAAGAGGTTGATCTGTTGGCCTCCTCTGGGTCATCTGTTCCTTGGGACGGTCACAGGACTTGTCTAAGGAAGTCCCTATGCCTGGGGAGGCCACTCAAGTGACCAGAATAGAATTGCAAAAGTCTTGGGGAGACCCAATTTGGATGATTACAAAGTTCCTCGATCTAAAAAGAAATGAAGTTCTGACACGTGCTAGGTCATGGATGAACCTTGATGTTATTATGCTCAGCGAAATAAGCTGTCACAAGAGGACAAATACTGTGTGACCACTGGTCTGAGGGAGCAAGAGATGTTAAATCTGTTGCGATAGAGCAAAATGAGTCTCCAGGGAGCCTGGAGGGAAGGGGACATGGAGGGTTAGTATTTAAGGGGATGGTGTTTCAATTTGGTAGCTAATGCTACTAAACAGTATACTTAAAAATGGTTAAAATGCTGTATTATGTATACTTTCCAACAACTGGAAGAAAGGATTCCCAGAGCTGCTTCTGTGGCTCTTTCTGTGTCCAGCTGGGCGGAGCTGGGGGTGGGGGAGTGGTTCTGTGCATGTGCGTGCGTGCGTGCGTGTGCATGGGCCTGTGTGTGCACACACTCACGGGGGTGCTATTGGGGGACAGTTTGGAAGGGCAGCCCTATACCTAGATTATTTCAGGGACTCGGTTCTTTGGAACTGCAAAAGAAAAAAATAAACTAGGTCAGCAATCATTTCAATGTGGTGACCTTTGCATTATGCTGAATTGGGGACCTGCTATCAAATTAACATAACGATGTGTCATGTTACATCCATTTCAGCATTTGCCTAATGGATTGAGCAAATCCTTGACGAAGTCCCGACTATCATCATTAACCAAAGAGCAAATGCGGTGTGAGGGGCTTTCGTGCCTGGTGCCTGCTGGCTCAGGACTGCTGAGGAGCTCCGGCAGGGGCCTCCACACCCCCAGGCGTGCGCCTCGGGGGTCCTGTAGTTTCCGGAAGAGGCAGGGAATTAATTGTGGTCTGGATCCTGATACAGCGTCTGGCAGGTGGTGGGGAAATCCCTAGCCTCCGTCTAGAAGTGGGTCTGTCCCAGATTCCAGTTCATTATCCGGAATCACAGAACGCAAGGAGGCGAAGCGGAGGCGATGGCAGCGGCCGCCTCACAGCGTCCCCACTGTGACCAGCACACTGCCCAGGCCCCTGCGTGCTGGGCCCCGGGAACAGGCGCGGGCCATCTTTGGGTGGCTGTCCTTTGTGCAGGTGGGCAGGGTCTGTTCTCTCCCAGCTGCTTGTTGGAATGGCAGCATCAGCTTTCATCATGTCGCTCCACACTTCTCTGAGCCAGGAGTGCAAACCCGGGGCACTTCCAGGAGGAGGCATCTCATGTCTCTGCTGTCTCCCTGCGACTGCCAGCTGCCAGCCTCCAGTGCCTGCCTCCATTTTCTTTATTATTTTAATTTATATCAAAAATAGACATGCACAGAGTTTAATAAGTCAAATGGTCCTAAACGATTTGTAAGAAAGAACAGTAGTCCTCTGCCCTACAGCTCAATCCCATTTCCCAGGAGGGCCCACGTTCGGATTTGTCCTTCTGATATTTACCTCCAGACTTCACAGTATGTTTGTTCTGCTAGTTCTTGATTTGCCAATTTGAGACATTGTCTTTTGACTTCCTCGTATGCTCGGTGAGGATTGAGTTCTCCCACCCTGCCCTCCACTCTGTCTGATGACGGAGGTAGCCAGGGTTTGGCTGGGCACTTCGGGCATCCAGCATCCTAGGTGTTGACGTCTGGAGATGCCACTCAGTTCTCCAGAGAAGGAACCACCACATGCTGCCTGTCGGGTGGGGCTGGCTTGGCTGCCAGTGGTCTGGGCACCAGGCGGGGAGGGGCTTGGAAATAACCAGGAGTCACTGAATGCTCCTGGTGGGCAGCCGTGCTTCTTGCCGCTGCCTTGCGGCCTCCAGGTCTGGAGTCTTTCGGGCTCCAGAGCGTAAACATGAGGCAGTGGTAGCGAGGCCGCCTGGTTCCCTGGGCCCGGGAGGCTCTGATGTTCCTTCTCAGATCTGCACCCTGTCCCCACCTCCCACTCCGTCCCTGACCTCTGCCTTTCCTGGTGCCTCTGAGTCTCTGGGGCCCTGCAGGCGAATCGGTGTGTTGTGCCCTTGTCCCCTGTGGGGCACTTGAGTTTCAGCTGCTGCTGCTGGGCTGTGCCGGTTCGGAGCCCGCGTCTGCGTCCCGTCTCTCTAGACCGTGTTCACAGATCTGACCGGCGCTCATCTCCGTTCCCCTTCGCGCGGGCCTTGTGGGTGCATACCCGTTTCACCCTTTTACTGTCATTGGGTCAGACGTGCAGTGCTCAGTCCCCCCTGTTGCCTGGCCCTGTCTTCGTCACGGGCCCCTCGTTCTTTTACCCTCTTCCTCCTCCTGAGGTGCGTGGTCAGTCCTACTTGCTGTTTTGCTCTCTTGCTTTTTTCTCTTCCTCTTGTTTTCAGGGAGAAATGCCCCGTGCTGCAGTTTGAGGTTGCTCAGGGCTGAGCAAGCCCCGTTGCTGAGACGCGCGCACAGCGTGCCCGCGAGGGTGCAGCCCCAGCAGCTGCCTCCACAGGCTTCAGGGCACCACCCCGTGTTGGCACAAGGGGAGTGGCATGGCCTCTCTCGGCACAGTTTCAGGGGTCCTGGGGACTGTCAGGGCCACCCAGCATGCCATGCAGGTCACCTGACAATGGCACCTCACCACCCTTTATCTCAGTGGCCATGAAGGTGTCTTCTGTGGATCATACAAAATCCCCCTGTGGCAGGGTGCTTATCAGCAGGACACCTGTGCTGCGAGGTGGGGTGCCAGGGCATCCTGATTGGGGGCCACTCACCCAGGGCGACTCCTGCTGGTATCTCTAAGCAGGAAAGCCGGGCAGGGGTGACTCTGAGGATGAAATGGCTCGCTGACACTGTGCTCGCCCCGATCGATGGGCATTTTCATAGCCTGCCAGTGAGCGTGCACGGCGTACGCTCTTGTGTCGCCTGTTGCCGGTGCGTTCTCTCTGAGCATCCTCACTCGCCGCTCCTGTGTCTGCGCAGTTCGGATGTCTGGTGCTTCTGTAATGGCCCGAGTGGCATCCGTGGTATTTCCTCTGGATCAGTTCTGAGCTAATGAATCGGTGCTGGCTGCAGGGGAAGGGAGCTGCCCGCATGCCTCGTGGCCCTGCGAGGTGGGAGGCGTGTTCTCGGGAGAGACCCCTGCGTGCACTCCACACTTTTCTGTGTAATGAGTGAGTCCCAAATTTGCTGGATGTTCTGGGCAGGAGAGTCTCCGACTGCTCTCAGTCTGGCCAGGAGGTCTTTGCTCTTATTCTTAGGTTTTCCACAGTCCTTTATAATGGGGCTTTGTGAGATATTCAAAACACAAATGCAAATACACCGTGCATACATGCACACATGTAGACACACATACACACACACACATAGGCACAGACACAAGGGCATAGGCATACACATGACAGACTAACACATGCACCACATACAAATACACACACGGATATGTATAGGTGCACATGCACGTGCATATTACACATACACACACAGCACACACTATACTCATGTGCATACAACATATACAAATGCACAACACCCACATATACATGTGCACACACAACATACACTCCAGTCATGGTTTTCTTTTGTAAGAAAATAATTTCTGGGAAAAATTTCCTTCTTTTCATCCAACAATTTAATAAGATGGAACGCTGAAACGCTTTGAGTAGAGGGAAATTTCGCCTACAAGAAGAAATCAGTTCTTTTGGACTGGAGCCCTGACCTCACAGGTGGGGGACTGACCATGTTTTGTTGTGTATAATGCACACTTTTTTTTTGCCCAAACTTGTGAGGGAAAAATGAGGATGTGTGTTATATAAGGGTAGTACGAATTCTGTATCTATATAGATGCTTTTAATTCTTTTATTTACGCTTATGAGTTAAAAGTGTAACTCTAAAAGCCAGTAAGGATGTTCATATGCAAAATAATACCAAGGAGATTCGATAATCACCGTGGCTTGAGCCCCAACTAGTCCAGGGCCTGCCTCCTCCCCCCTCAGCTCTCAGCTTCCAACGGGCCCGGACCCGCGTTTCGGCCACGTTCCCGGGCTCCCACCTCACTCCCTCTTCTGCTGGCTCCGGGTCACGATCCACAGCCCTCTGTCCCTTGCCCTTCTCTCCTGCTCACCTCTTTCCTGACCTTGTCTCTATTCTTGTAATTATTTGTTACCTGAGATTTCTTGTGCCATAGTATGTTAACAAATAAATGCTAAGAATCCTTTATATTATAAAAAACAAGTACCTAAATATAAACCAATAAAAATTTGAATTAAAAAATTAAAATGAAAGATTTTTTTCCCTGAAAATTTGGGCCAAAAATGTGGGTGTGTATTATGCACAGGAAATCCGGGACCTGTGATGGAGCTGTGTCGTTGGAGGTGACCCTGGGGCCACAGGCTAGGGGAGAGTCCTGGTGGTGTGAGGCGGCTGGGACGCCCTGAGCCCTTCGGGGACGGCTGCTCTGTGATTCCCACCACTGCCCTGCGAGGTTGTGGGAATTTGGGACCAGGTTTTTTTTTGGGGGGAGGACTTTTGAGGCACAGGACGTTTGTGACTGTGGTGGACTTGGACGAGGGCAGCTGACGCCTGGGCTGAGGTGCAGGACATCAGACCTGCCAGGCTTCAGAGGAACGTTGCAGAGAAAGGCAACGAGACTCAGGAAAGGACAAGACTTACGTGCAACGATGGAGGCGTGAAAGCAGATGAGACCCGTGTTCGCTTCTCCCAGGAGCAAGGCCCACACCGTGAAAAGTGCCATTTCCACGTGTTTTGCAGACACGTAAACGCGCGTCTCGTCTGCCTCCTGGGACATGAGCTCATGAGACTTGACTGGACCCACCAACCGTGGAGGACGCTGCCTCTGTGACCGGGGGGCTGATGGTGCACTGGTGAAGCTGCCACGTCTCCTCTCGGGGGTTACTTGTGAGCCTTTTACTCCTGGGCACGTGATGCCAAATTGTCACGTCGTGTTACGTCGGTCTGCTGCCGATCATCTATTGATTTAGTGAATACTTTTTGATTGCTCAGGTGTTCCAGGGGCCGTCCTGGGCCTTGGGGCGGTGGCAGAGCACGAGACAGATGATTTGTAATGATGGTGGCTTTGAGGAGTGCCACAGGGCCAGGGGCGGTGAGGGGCTGCCCCCTTGGTGGGGAGAGGCAGGGCTTGATGGGCAGGCTGCCTTCCCAAGGGTCTGAGCTTGGGGCAGAGGCCTGAAGGATGAGTGTGACTGTGCCTGTGAGTGTGCACCTATATGTGAGTGTGTGTGTTTGTGAATTTGTGCGTGAGTGTGAGACAGAGCATAGGTGTGTATGTACAAGTATGTGAGAATATGTGAGTGCATATGTGTATGAGCATGAGTGCACAAATATGTGTGACAAGCATGTGTGTGAGCACATGTGAGTGTGAGCATGTGCACACATAAGCATGTGTGTGAACATGTATGTACGAATGTGTGTGAATCTGCATGTGTGTGCATCCACAAGTGTGTGAAAACGTGCCTGTGTATGAGTGCCTGGGACAGTGTGAGTGTGAACGTGTGTGTGCGTTGGGCGTGATGAATGGGCACACCACGTAGGGAAGGGCATCTGTCCTGGCGGCCAGGGTGGCCGGTACAGATCCGAGGCTGTGAGGTGTCAGGGGTGTCAGGACAGACAGACAGACAGCCCTTGCTGCTGGCGGGGAGGGCGGGGGTGCCACGCACACCGGGTGAGGGCTTCGGGGAGGAGGCTGGACGTGGCGGGCCGGCCCCGGGGAGGGTTTGAACGGTGATGCACGCTGACGTGCTGAGCAGCCTCTTCCCGGGTGCCCTGGAGGCGGGCACTGCACGGGACGGACAAGAAGCGGGCGGGCTCTGATTGGTCCTACAGGTGCCCGCCGTGGTGGCGGGAAGCGGGGCGCGGTCCACCTGTGTGGAGGGACCTGCGTCCTGTCGGGATCTGACCCAGCTGGTTTGCAGAGCCGAGAACACTCAGTGACCAGGCTGCCCTGGGTGAACCCGGTGCTCAGCGGCTGGCAGCTTCTGTCCCCTAGAATGTGAGTTGCCCAGCATGTGGCTGGTGGCACTTCCCACCTGTCCCTCTGGCCTCTCGCGCTGTCTTCCTCCTGCTCTTACCGCTGATGCTCAGCTCCCCCTCTTCAGTGGGGGCCTGACTGAGGCTGTGGGTGAGGATGTGGTCTCCAGGGGCGGGGGCTCTGCTGGCTGTGACAGCTCCACTCAGGGCCCATCCATGTGTGAGAAGACCAGACGCCATGGATGGTGACGGATGGCAGAGGGAACGCGGGGAGAAACGTTCTCTGGAAATCGTGTGCACACTTGGAGTTCGGTTTGGGCTGTGGTCCAGAATTTCAAGGTGAGAGAGAAATCTCTCCCTTCACTTTGTGAGCAAATGATTTGTTTGTTCTGCTCTTGTACAGAAATGCCACCCTGAACCCTGTCTGTCCCAGCGGCGCGCGTCCGGAGCTACCCGCAGGCATGCCATTGCTCTGCTGCGAAATTTCCTTGCCCGGTGCCAGGGGGTCCGCAAGGATCCGTAAGAGTTGTGCAGTTTGTTCATTTTGCGCTAAATAATTAATAGTAAAGTTAATGGATGAATTATTCAATTTTCAGGTAAAATGGGATGATAAATATTCATAACTTATTTTATTAAGGGTATTTCCATTTCCTGTGTCATTAAGTCTAGATTAACAAAGGCTGATTTTAAATGAAGATTGAAAACAATTGTGCTTTGGAATTAATTTACTAAGTTAAGGTCATTGCTTTGTGAGTTTACCCCCTGCCAGAAAGTTAGGGCTTTATCATCTGGATGAGCGTGTGAATTCACAGAAGTAATGTCACCATCAGTTCAGGGAAGTTCCACGAGGCTGCTGGGGATTTCTCTCGTGACGGCCTCAGTTCCCCACGGGCACAGAGATGAGTGACCAGGGGGCGGGGCGGGGTCCCCTCCGGGAGCGTCCGGCTGTGGCTCTGAGCTGTGGGCTGTTTACTCAGGAGCGACAACAGCATTTAACGTTAGTCCAAACCGAATGTGATGAGGAACATCCTGGTAAAAGAGTGACCCATGTGCCTCAACTTGGTGTCGCATAGCTTTGGGGTTTCCTGTGGAGTTTTAGGAGATGTGGGTTGTGATTTCCTATCGATTAATGCTCTCAGCCAAGGGTTAACTACAGCTTCAGTTTTTATTTGAATTTTGTAGCTGTCTGATTTCTTATAGATCTGGTTTATATTCGTTTGTAAAACTGCTTAGAGCAGTGATGCATGCACCAGCACTGCGGTTTCTTAGTGCTCATAGGCTCCTCCAGATCTGAGGTCTCAATCCTCATAACTGCACTGCAGAGTGGGCAATGCTCATGGGATAACTGAGGCAGAGAGAGGGAGGGGGAGAGGGGGGAGAGAGAGGGGGAGAGAGAGAAGGAAGAGAGGGAG
>PVKE010013799.1:0-35982 GCA_004027555.1 Craseonycteris thonglongyai
GGGGGGAGTGGGCACCAGATATATAGTGTTGGAGGGGGACCTGATTCTGGGAGCTGGGCACATAATGCGATGCATGGGTGATGTGATGTGGAGTTGTACATCGGGAAACTGTCTGATTGTTACCAACCAATGTCACTCCTTAAATTTAACAATAAAATACAATAATATTTAAAAAAAAAAAAAATGAATTATACTGGGGTTATGATTAAGAGCAACATTTATCACTTCTGAATGACTTAAATGGCCATAAAACGTTGCAAGAATAACTTACTGCAATCCTTTGTTAATAACTCTAGTGAATTCTAGTTCCATTTCTTGATTAGGACAGTGACTTTTTTACAGCAGCAAGAGAGACATGCATATTATAGCTGTGTTTTGAAAGGTGGGGACAGATGAGAGGAGGCCGTGTGGAGAAGAGCCTGTGCTCATGACACCAATGAAGCAGGTGCTGTGACAGAGCAGCCATCAGGGCGCAGACAGGCTGGGCTCACCCCTCCAAGCTGTGGACTCAGCACCATCTCACGTCACCCTTCATTCTCTCCCCTGCTGAATGGACACATAAACTGCCTGACAACAGGCTGTGTGGAGATTAAACAAGGAGGCCCTCAAGAGCCCTGTGAGCACCTCCCACCTGGCTCACATCAGCTGAGGTTGGTTCCCACCCATATCCCCTGAGAAAGGCAGCCACCAGCCTATTTCCATAATGTGCATGTATACAAACCCACATTTTTCAACAAGGAAACATGCCGCGTATGTAACCATGAGGCAGCAGCGGTACTTCCTGCCCACCATCTGACACATTAGTAACCCTGCTCTACTGCTGGGGCTGGGAGGCCCAGCCTCTAAAACGACGCAGGCACCTTCTCTTCACCATCCTCACACAGGCCGTGCACTCAGGCCTGTGACTGGCTGTTTTGGGTGAGGTGGGGCAGAGCTATCATTTACACAAAGATCAGACTTATGTAAGCCATTTCCCATTTAGAAAAATAAAAAAGTACAGCTCAGTGCTGTGTTCATTTAATTTTATATAAACACACTCTTTGAGGGTGAAGCAAATCTGATTGGATTTCAATGTGAAAATACAATATAACAACTGTTTTTGGAGTTGTTTCTAAACAAAATTTGCTTCTAATCCTAATGTAACAGAAATGTGTATGATGATCAGTATTTAATAATTTTTTTCACATGGTAAACTTTGGGGTTAAGGTTAGGAGTGTAATCTGCGAGTTATCTAGGGTGAACGCAGCAGCCACAAGTGCTGCCAGTAAGCAGTCCCAGGGCAAATGGGAAATGGGTTAATATTTAGTTACATTTTTTCAGTGCTTAAAGCAAAAAGTAGAAGCAGCCTACATGCTGTCCACCTGGCTCTCAGTACCTGTTGCCTGAGCCCATAAAAGGTGGCTATGGGCTGCGTAGTCCGGGGCTCGGCATCCTCTGCGTATATGTGAATGTCGTCCTGGATGCTCTGCGCTGGCCAGAACCCTACCACGCCCCTGGCTTGCAGCTTCTTTTTGCTAATCAGTGCTTTCAGCATATTCTGGGCATCATCATAGACTTTTTTGGCCTCTTCACCTATTAGGAAAATATAGGTAAGAATTCACTTACAGATGCTAATAACCAGCTAAGAATGCTTCTTTGAAAGCCACTACCCTGTCATTTTCTCTTCCTCTCTCTCTCCCCTTCAAAGGCTAGATTAATGTTTGTCATCAGCACAACTTAGGGTGGCACAGCAAAGGGTTTAGCGGTTCCTGCAAAATGCAGCTCCCATTGTCGGTTTCCCCAGCTCATGATACCACTTAAATTTTTCCATTTAACAAAATGCAGAGAGCAAAATGAAAGGCATCTTCATTTTATGGAGCCATCTTCTATGGCTCCAGAAAAGAATCTGTCACACAGACTGAAACAAAGCAAGCCAAGTCCGCTGTCACCAATGCTCCTTGAAGGCACCTACAACTCCACTGACCTCACGGGGACCTCTGGAGACGTGGAAGAGGTTGAGGAGTCGTGTTTCAACTCCTCTTAAAAGGCTTCAGCATTGCACGTGGACAGCCTCAGCTCAGGGGTTTCCACAGGACCTCACCTGCACAGTGGGAAAGGCTCCCAGGACCAACTGTGTGTGTGACACTAGGCTGTAGCTCCCATGGTAAGGGGTCAGCATGGTCTTTAGTCCTTTGTCAAGGGCATGGCCTCTCCTGCTTTCCTTCAGCCACTCTACCACTCAACTGTGATAATTCAGGAGCAGTTGGAATGAGACTGTCCCCTCTGCCTGCAGCAGCCCTAGCTGGCCTGAGAACTGCTGGGTTACAGTGTTCTCATACACACACAAGGGATACTCCAGGAAGCGGGAAAGGCAGCAAATTCTAAGGGTCTTTTCAGCCCTAGCTCCACACTTCCACCACAAGCCCTTTCCCTCCTGCTCTGGTCTAGCTATTACCTAAATCCTCTGAATGGCTTAACTTTGTTCCCATGTCTCCAGGGAGACACTTCGAGATGGGGTTGGGAGAGAGAAGTGGGGCCAGCAGTTTACAGACTCACCCTCTTCTCGTGTGCCTGTGCCATCTCACACTATTTCCTCTGCCTGGAATGTCCTCTCTTTCAAGGCCACCTCATATCCCCAGTCCCAGCCTCAGTAACTCCCACATAATCTTCAAAAAGTAGTTTAAACACCACCTCCTCCAGGAAGCCTCCCCTGAACTCCCAAGCTGAGGTCTATCTCATCTTCTTGTGTCAGCAGAAGTTTGGGCTCCCCTTCACTGCAGCTGCCCCTGCCAGCCAGGTCCTGGGGATTAATACTGTCTTCTCTGTTTATCCTCAGTGCCCAGCACAGAGCCCAGCATGTAACTGATGTTAATAATCATTTATCAGAGAATGGATAATAAACAAAACTCAATTTTAGTTGCTAAGTAAAGACCATTAAACAATATCCTGTGTTATGTAACAATAAACTGTATCCTACATAAGGCTCACCATCTATTCTCATCTTCAAAGTTCCAATACTGTGTGGCCAGTATCAGAGCAGGAAGGAAAGATTTATGAACTAACCTATAGTCTTGTCCTTAAAGATCTTGGGAAAGCCTCGATTCGGGTACTTGCCCCGGAGCTGCCACACATCAAAGAAAGGCTTCCAGTCAATGTAGTCCACCAGCTTCTGCAGGTCATAGTCTTCAAAGACTCGCGTCCCCAGAAATGTGGGCTTCACTACAGGAAAGAAGTCTCAATGTCAACACTACGGCCAGGCCTGGAGCTTACCCCGTGCACAGCATTGCTGTTAAAGGCCTTCCTGGCCAGCTCTTTGCTGCTCTGTCAGCTCCAACACTCTGCCTCCCACATCATCACCCATAGGAGTTGTTTTACAAAGAGGGGAACTTTAAACTATAGTGGAGAGGGAGTCATTCTGCAGTGAAGCTTAAATAAAACTATTCTCCACTGCAGTCAACTGACGACACCACCCTTGGGAACTTCCCTCAACCCTTCCACCCCCAATCTGCCCAAGAAAAAAGATTTGGGTTAATCTTCATGTGTATAAATGAGGACAGTACTAAAATAAAGGCCACTCTTGAAAGACACGTAGATAAAGTTTAAAGACATGAAATAGTAATCTGTATTATCCATTATTACATATGCACAAAGCCAAAGTATAAGGGAATGCATGGCCACAAGGCTTAAAATTCAGGATTGTGCAGGGGAAGGAGGAAGGGAGGGACACACAGGGGGACCTCCACTACATATGTACCGTTTTGTTTTTTTTAACAGGCAGGTTATTTCTTAAGTAGCTAGTGGGTATACATGAACAGTCAGTATACTGTTCTTTATGTCTCCTTGTGAGTCTAAAATATATCATCAGTGAAATAACGGTGAAGACTTCAGAGACAGGTGGTGGCCCTGGGCCTTCTCAAGTCTGATGTGGGGTCAGAAGAGTCCAAAGTGTCAACTCCACTGACACTTCCTAGCCTTCCTGTCCTTAGTTTCCTCATCTGTAAAGAGGGATCGGAGAAGGTATGCTATTTCCCCAGGTGCTTTGTGGTAACAGAAGTCTCAAGAGTTTTTTTCTCTCGTTAGATAGTAAAACTGAGAGGTGAAAGTACAGGAAAAGTATTAGCAGCTTAATTTTGGCTGGAAATCTCTACCTTTTCATACTTGTTCTTAATAATAGTAACACTTTCCCATTTGTTCCTGTTCATCTTTTCACTATACAGGATGAGCCCTTCTTTGTAAATATTCTATTGTGTTGATCTCTTTAAGTGAACAGAAACCATAGACATCCTCCTGATAAGTTTCCTCTTGCTAGAAAAGCAAGAGAAACAGCTGGCTGCAGTCACTGAAGGATGCCATTCTTGAATAAGCTTGTCTTCCAGAGTTTAAGATTTTGTTTGAGGTTTTACCACCAAGGCCCTTGAGAGAAGAGCCCCTTTTTTCTCCCTTTACTGAGTTCCTGCAACTACCTAAGGCTGGGTTGTCCTCGAAAATGTGTCTGAGGGCCACACCCCTCAGGCAGCAGGCCCAGAGCTTTGCAGAGGTCCCACATTGGGAGTAAAATGGCCACCAGAAAAGTGTCCACTGCAGCCTGGAGCCCTGGCCTTCAGAGGACTAGTCCCGCTGAGATGTGTTCTAGATATGTGACTTGGTGAAAATGAACTTCCCCTTGTGACATTTTTCCAATTTCATAGTGAAAGGTAAAAAGAAAATAATAGTTCGGACCATCTCTTGATTTACAGTTTTCAAAGGTTTAGACATATCATTTTGTCCTCACAAGATTTCCATAAAGTAACTCCTCCTTTATACGTCAGAAACTGTCAAAAGTGGCAGTAAGATGTTCAAGGTCACTCAATGATGCAGAGCCAGGAGCCAAGTTGGGATGAGAACCAGGCCTCCGACTCCATCTGCATTCTTCCCTCTAAACCACATTCACTCAGCACTTCTGACTTAATCCTCTCTGCTCTGCTGAGCATGTGTAGAACACAGATTTCACGAGCAATAAAAGCTGATTTAAGATGATATTTTGGGAATGTGGGCTTAATTAACATAACCCGTTTACCTATCTCAGTTCTGCATTTGTATCTCATGCCTCTCTAAGCCTGTCAAAAAACCTTACACATTTTATTCCCTTGTGAACACCTACTTAAAACAAGAAAGGTGGCTAGAAATAGGAAAGGGAGGAAACCAAATGCAAGAAATTAAGAGAGAGAATAAAAGAGAGTGAACAAAAAATGAAAGAGCCAACTTTGCTGAGATGTTCTAAAGGTCTGATCAGTGCAAAGACATTTGCAATTTCAGACATTCCAAGTCTACACTTGGGCCTGCCTGGGACCCAGGCCAACTCAGTGACAAAGACACCCAGGCAGGCCTCCAGAAATTGCTTCCAACTAAAGGGGGCCCACTTAAGCACAGCACAGCGGAAAGAGTACGGATTTAGAAGACAGATCAGGGATAGAATCCTACCAACTCATCAGCCCGAGCTCAGTATCTTCAAATGAAAGTGGGGATAATAGCACATTCATTACAGAGTTGTATCAAGGGGGCTGCTCTGGGTCAATCTCAGGACAGCATTTGGTTCTCCTTAAACGGTACCTGTTACTTTTATTTTCAGTCAGTATTGTCACTCATCATCGTTATTAGACACAATTAAGAGTCTCTAACTGCTTGTTTGATTCTGTAGTCAAATTAATGCAAACGTCCCTTCAGCCCAGTTACCACTCACAGCCTTTGCCCAACAGCCAAACAGACCTGGGTGAGGCTCAGACAGCCAGTCAATATGGAAACCATTTTTTCTAGCTTGATTTAAGGTTAAGTATCTTCTCTCCTATGAAAAAAAAGAAGTTATTTAGTTAGAAACTCTTAGGTTTTCAGCTGCTACTACGAAAATATGTTCAAGAATGCTAGTATAATAATACATAAGTTTTGCAAGAAAACAAATTCTTTTATTAATGAAAATTCATAATCTAAAAAGCTCTTCCTTTCTATCCAATATGGCTTTGCATCAGCACCAGAACATTAAAGAGTAAAGATTCAATAAACACCTACTAAATATTGATATGTAGTTCAGACCTGTAACCTGAACTACGAGGTCTATGATCTGTGTTTTTAGGACACCAGAGGCCAGAGTTAACTGGCCACTGTCCACCGCCCTGAGGACCCCAAGGCAGAACTAAGAAACTGTCAACTGTGGGCAAAACCAAGGAGAGGGAATGCCAACAAGTGTCTGGGGCTATCCAACACCTCAGAAACTTCTGCTTTCTTCCTGCTGCTTGTTACTTCATTTTACCTGGCTGGCCATCTCCCCACCCTAATGTACAACCCCCAACTCCTCCACCCCCAAACAAAGCCCAAGGTTAAGGTAACTAGGAATACCCCAATGACTTCCATAGAGTCATTATACCCTCTTTGTATGGGTCCCTGAAGCTCATCCAGAGAGAGACAAAGGTAACACTGCCCCACATAGTCAGTGCTGGGCATTCAGGGAGAGAGGCTTAAACAGTCCTGACATTTTCATTTTCTTCCATTATTTCCCCAAGAACAGGAATCTGTGGAGTCATCTTAGCATAACGGTTCAAGTTCCCATTTTCCTACCAGTATGAGCTCATGTTTTATTCATTCCCATAACTTGGGTATTGGGCACAGCATCTAACACTTACTGTGCACTACCCAATAAATGTTTTGAAAAATAAATAAAATTAATTTTAATATATCTAAAAATTATTGGGAGTGTAGACAGTGAAGAATTCTGATTGGAACTAGAAAATAGGACTTCTCTACAATGATCCTAAATCTTTACTCTTCTCAAAACAGTGAAGTCACATTAAAAAGTAGGATGGAGGGAAAGCTGGGATGGCTCAGTGGGTTAAGCACTCGCTTTGAAGCCCCGGGGACCGAGGATCGAATCCCGGCTCTGGCCCAGGCGGACTCACATGCTGAACTGGGGTGTGCTTCCTGAATGCGATGAGGCCCCCAGTTCAGTTAAAAAAAAAAACCCAAAAAAAACAAACTAAATAAATAAATAAAGAGGCAGGTTTTATTTTTTAAAAAGTAGGATGGTTGTGGTGCCCAAACAAACTGCAACCTGTTTTTGTCACTTACCTTGAGAGACTCATAATGGTCCTGTCTAATATCTTCATACTCTTCTGTGATCTCCTCAAAGTACTCATTCTTTAGATTCTCATCTAATAGTTGAGAACACTAAAAGCATAAGATCAAACTCCAATAACCACAGAGCAGCAAAAGATAAACGTGTAACACTGGTCAGTTCTAGTGATACCTCCTTCAGGAAGCTTTCCTATGTGAACATCATTTCCTTTCCTTTTACCAACTTTACTAACTCTTGTCTGGCTGTACAATAAAGTGTAAGTCAGTAGGCATGGGATGTTCAGATCTTGCACATTCCAAAGCAAGAACCAGTCCCTGGAATAGCCTGCCCAATAAGAGTGCTTCTATCAACCTAGAGCCTTGGGCCATACCAGATAGTTTATGCTAATGATGTGATGTATGGGAGGACTTGGTTCACGTTGTATCTGTCTTACCTCTAGAGGGGTTGAAGACTAATCCCAGGAAAAGCCCAATGCTATAGCTCAGACAAGCCTCTCTGGTTGGTAAGGCCCATACAGGCTGTCACACACCACATGACTCCGTGGAGTGAGGACATCTTAAAGCTTGTGTCTAATGTTTCCTGGACCCTACTCTGTGCATCTTTTGCCTTTGCTGATTTTAATCTGTGTCATTTCATGGTAATAAAGCAGGATTATGAGTATAACAGTGTTTTGAGTTCTGTGAGTTCTTCTAGCAAATCAATGAAAATGAGGGTGTGCTTGGGGTCCCCCAACACAGTGGTTGGGTACCCCTCCTCAGTGTTTCAAAGCTTCTCTATTCATCTCTCCATCACTGCACTTACCACAGTCTTGGTATCTGTCTATGGAACGACTTCCTTTGCCAGAAGACAAGCCCTCTGAGGTGAGGATTGTGTCCCTATGTCTAACTAAGTGCCTGGTATATGCAAGGTGCATCCTCCTAAATGTTTGCCAAAGTAATGAGGCTGATCTTCATGGTCAACCATGAGCTTCTGCTAAATTAAGAAAGAAGCCAATCATCTAGAAATGTGAGGCTACTCAGTAAACTGTAAAATTAGGATCAGCTGCATACTGTTTAGGGCTATAATTATCAAGTTGGTAGAAGAAGAGCAACCACCAAAGGTCACTGCTCAGACAAGTTCAAAAACAATAGTGCTGCTCCATCTGCATCCTCTAGCAGGATCTCCTAACACACAAAAGGTAGGAAAGTTCAATTGCATCATCTGCAATTGAGGAAGTGAGACTGGATGATGGCTAAAGTACTTACCAGCTTTAAATGTCTATAATTCTACGTGAATTTTCTAAGTATCTCTAATAACAATCCAATCATTTATGACTTAGTATAAAATCAAATCATTTTATTAAGAAACATAATCAGAAAGGGTCATGGTGCCAAGTTTACAAATAGGCTCCCCAGTGGTATTCACCCCACCAAGTGTTTCCCAGCCTTACAAGAATCTCCCCTCAGTGGAGTCCTCATCCCAGCAGAGCTAAATGACAAAAGGAAGGGGATGCTTGCTCTTGAGCACCCCAAAGTATATGAATGCATTCTGTAACATTTTAAACTCTTGAGAAAGCAAAACCCTAACATCCAAAGAACTTAACACCTGACACAGTTATACTTGGTAGACAGAATCTACTGCTAGTTTGTTGGTACCTCCACACACCTAGAGTCCCTGCTCCCAAAGCCACAGTGACAAGCTCCCCACCCAGTCTGACTTGTTAACAGAAATTAGTTCATGGCCAATTACATGGGCTACCACACATGATCCTTCCAACACAAAACCAGAGTCCATCATGTGTTTTCATGCCAACCACTCAGTGTACAGCTTTTGCCTTTTTTATTTTTCACAGCGACAACAGCACAATGGGAAGGAATACATAAAAATGCATTTTATAATTAAAAAAAAAAACTAAATATTGGCTCCTTGGTTTTTATTTAAAAAGAAAGGGGACACATCCTGAGGCCTAAATCTCCAACTATTATGTAGTTGCCACATTTGAGAATCTTTCAAACACACTAGACAGTCAGTCAGAGCACAGGCCTGTGCATGTCAGATCGCACAGCAGTCAGACCAAGAGACTCTGAACCAACAGTCACCCTAACCAAACTGTACCACCAACTCCTGAAAAGTATAACTAGCAATTACCCAAATGACTCATCATCAGTCTTAGGTTTGAGTAATCGCAAGTTGTGGCCATTTCCTGGTAGTACATGAGAAGAGTAACCACTTGCCTGCCACTAAGCTGGTAAAGAGTATAATGCCCATGCATCATCCTCTGCCCGGCTCTCACTGCTTTAGTCTTCAAGACACTGTCCTCAAAATGGAACCAGGGGGTCGATTCCTTTCCAGCTAAAGTCCTTCCCTAATGTAGGGGTAGTGGGATCACTGTCCTTAAATAGGTTCAATAGCCTGGCCTCCAAATGGGAAATATTCAGTCATTCATTAGCATACTCGTATGAAAATGCAACAAGCCTTAAAAAGAGGCCCATTGGTTACTCAACCATGGACCTGATATAAGCAAATATGAAGCAAAAAGTCCAAATATAAGATACAAAAAATTGTTTTAAAATTGAGCTGCAGAAATGTAGTTTATTTGAATGTTAACCTATGTCAATGGAAAATAAAAAATTGCAATTTATGATTCTAGCCTGACTTAATTTTATCCTTTTTAATAAAGGAGAATCATTAAATATTTAATAGAAGCCAGTTTAATGTTGCATAAAATAAAACCTGTATCAGATCTTGGCCTTGCACCTGATGGATGTAGGGCTTCAAGAGAGTTACTAACCTCTTCACTTCAGCTTCCTCATCTCTGAAACAGGGACAATGAAAGTATCGACCTCATGAGGATTAAATCAGGAACCCATGTAAAGCACTTATGAGTAGCACAGTGCTTGGCACACTATAAGTTTTTAATCATCTTAGCAATTATTATATAACTTCCATATAAAGAATTCCTTTGGAAAATGGCTCAGGAAATGTGGTCAACCTAGTTCAGGCTGTGGTCTTACAAAGCACCAGCCCCCTCAATAACTTTCCTCACCTACATGTGACAGCTGGACTAGATAAGTGGTTTTGACTTGTGCTCTTTCAATGAGAAGCAGGAGCAAGATAAAGGAGAAAAGGAGGAAGACACTGAGGTGAGTTGTTGATTGCATTCACTGAGAAAAAAAATCTATTATTCTGGGTTTTAAACATTGAGTGAATGTCTGCCTTTGAGTAAAGTCAGCTGACCTGTTCCAGGTTATATGTTTTTCCATCTGGAAACAGGTAATTTTAAAAATTCTACATTCCTTTAGCTCTGGCATGGAGTTAAGAAAGTGGAAGAAGCAGGGATGGCTCAGCAGGTTAAGAGCTCTCTTTGCAGCCCCGGGGAACGAGAATCAAATCCCAGCCCCAGTCTGTGTGGACCCATATGCTGAACTGGGGTGTGCTTCCCATGAGAGAGGCCCCTAGTACAGTTTTTGCCCCCAGTTTGGCTTCTGGCTCAAGAGGATATGCCTCCCATGCAGGAGGCCCCAGCCCAGTTCCCGCCCTGCTCAACCCCTGCCCACCTGTAGGGAATGAAACCATGTGGAAAACTGATGACATACAACTAAGGAGACTGCTCTGGGCCCTCCCCCCTTCACTCTGTCTCTGTCAAAAACAATAAAATAAATCTTAAAAAAAAAAAAAAACAAAGCACACATCCATGTTTGCAAATATTTCTAAATGGCTGAGATCCTCTCTCTGGACTGGTGTCAGGATCAAAGGTGTCTTGATCCCACAGTTCCTGCCACTCAGACTAGCACTCTCACTGCTAGTTCAGGAAAATGTCTTTGAAAGCCCAAGATACACTCACCACCCTCCTTCCAGCAACACAGACAATGGCAGTGACACTATCACAAGCCATAGGTTGTTCTTTAACATTTTTTAGTAGAACTGGACAAAAATGAATAGATGTTGGGAGATCCCCTTGACTCGTGATGCAATCTGTTCTCCCTTTTAAAGTGACCAGACATCCCGCTTTTGGCGAGACAGTCCGATTTTTAACAATTTGTCCCATGTCCCGTGGCATTTTTAAAAAGTACCGATTTTTGGAAAGAATGCGCGACAAGCTAGGGAACAGCAGGAGATAGACCAAAATTTTAATCAAGAACCCCCTCCCCCCCGGTCAATGGTGTCCCACTTTACCAGTGTTAAAATCTGGTCACCTTATCCTTTACGATACACTGAGACAAAGTCAGGCCCCCACACTCACCACCACCACACTCTTAGATGCATCCAGGACATGGATCACAGGCGCACTGTACTTTGGAGCAATTTTAACTGCTGTGTGGGTTCTGAAAAGAGGTCAGAAAAAAAACATATCCATCAGTGCTGACAGCTCCTACACAACTCTGGGTCAGAACCATTAGAGATAATATGTTTCTACAGTGCTTTCCAGAGAAAGATTTCAGGGTACCTCCAGATACTGAAATTCACATTTCCCTCGTAAAGCAAGGATGACTTTCTTCCTATGCTAAGATGGGGAAAAGACATGGACTTGTTGGCCCAGGCTCCAAAGAAGTCTGTGAAAAATAAGAAAGACTTTGTCCTCAGCCCTCTGCCCACAGTGGAGGAGTCTGCAACCTCACTCCCTTCATTAGCAGCCTGTCTGAATGAAGGGAGTGAAACAGCCCAGGCATCTGCACTTTGCTGTCATAAAGGTGAAGTTGAGTTTCTTTTTCAGAATGAGCTGAGATACAGCCAGGACCCCTGGGGAACCAGACACTAGGCAGGAGATACTGGATACCACTCTCTGCTGCCACATCCTGTCCCTGGGAGACACCACAATTCCTCAGACCAACCCCACCTTGTACTTGTAGTAAGGAACCTCAGACCCTAAGTCAATTCAACACACAATAAAACAGGCAACAGCAACAAAAACATTTTATACTAACATTGGCTCAGCCCTAAATCCCTATTGCCAACTTGAAAATATCAGTACTGAAAAGGAAACTCTTTAATCCAAAAAATTACCTAATTAACTAAAGTGCAAAGCAATTGCCCTAATTACTGAATGTTTATAGTAATAGCATAGGCTACATATCTATTTATTTATAGAACATAACATATAAAAGTGAGAACTGAAACTGCTTTGCCCTCCCTCACAGCAGTTAAACCAGGGCCCTGGAGATGGGAGGAAATGTGGACATCACCACAGTTCCACGTAAACGGGTGGCAACAGCAGCACCCTAAGATGGGCAGGCTTTCCTAGCTTGCCTCCTCCTTCCTGCCCCCCAAGGCAGCAACACTCTGCCCCAAGTCGGATACAGTCATATTCTTTTCCCTCAACTAAAATGCATTTTCATTTGGAACGGTGTCCAGAATATGCTACTACGTGAGGAACAAAACAAAGTAGTAGAACAATATGTTTAATGTAATTCTTTTTTTTTTTTTAAACACTATCACCCACAACCTGCCCCAACCAACCAACCTTATATATAAGTTTCTGTATATTTAGAAAAAAACACAGAGAGACACACATCATAGTGTCAACACTGGTTATATGAAGGTGAGATGTGGGACTGAGGTGAGAAGTGAGACTAAATTTTACTTCACAGTCCTCTGAATTGTTCGACATGTTCTAATAAGTGTGGATTGTTGAGATAATTTTTAAAAACCAAGAGAACATAGAAGGTGCAATGTATGAGTTTTCCATATGTTTCTCAAGGGATGGAAGGCTCTTTTCCTTTATAATGAGACCGACAAGACCACTTCCTGACTCTTTTCTAAGTGTATGTCTGTACACAAACAGGAAGCAAAGAACTGAAGCCATAATCCACAAGAACTGAGCTACAAGGTACACAGTCAGGCCTAAGCCAATTGGCGCAGGAGACATCTAGACTGGGAAGTGGGGGTATAGTGCAACAAGGCACCAGAACATGGCCCTGGAGCAGTTAAACAAACTCACAGCCTCCTGAGGACCCATTTTGTGCCTGATGTGTGCTTAAGGACCAAGGACTGGAAAGATATCTCGTGTATCCTGACAGGGGAGATTTTCTAATAGTAGGAAAAGATATAGAGGAACTGCTTCCAGTTTCAAAATAGAACACAAGTCAGACTGCTAGCTCTTCTACTTCCGATGGTCAGCTCCTTGAACACACAAATACACTTCAATAGATATCCTGCATGAAGTTCCTCCAGGATACATTGTTTTAAGCCTGATGTACTTAGGTGACATTTCTCTTAAGGACAACCAATACAATTTAAAATGTAAAGTAAACATGGGTTCTCTGACCCCTCTCTCCTTGATGATCTTTTGGACAAGGGCACCTAAAAGAAACTGATGGGTTTCACTATTTAAATACATAAATTAAAAGTAAAGTGCTGCTTTCCAATGTAAAAATTGACAAAGCCAGATGAACACAGGCATGAAATTTGAGCATGCTCAGCCACTAAGAATGCTTTTAGTTTCCTTATAAAATAATAAAACATTGATTCCACTTTCTTCTAAGCTCTCATTTATGCAGGCTTGTCCAGCTGGATGAAGATTTCTTTCTGAAGTCTGAAAAGATGCAAAACACTGGACTCCTCCTCCCCTTCCTATATGCCAAGAACCGAGCGCTAGATGGAGGCTGAATTGTAAACCCATCGCTGCTGGTCATTCATCAATGCTTAGGATTTAGGTACTTATCTCCCACAATTGCCAAATGGGCATGATAATATTAACTGAAAAAGAACAAGTACTCCAAACATTTATTTCAGGTCATCCTCTACCCCAAAATTAATTTAAAGTGTTTTGCATAAATGCAGCATGACCAAAACTTAAAATTTGATGAGAAAAATAAGAAGGAAAAATAAAGATGGGGAAATTAAGAGCAATCAGAAGTGAAATCAGCATATACACTGTATTCCATGAAATCCCATACATAGGCCTGACCTCTAAGCTTCCCTGCACTCAACTGAAAGAGGCAAATAACACCACTTATATGGTTCAGCACCTTACTTCCTAACAATTAAAAATGACACAATCAGATTATAAACAGGGATTGTGAAAATGACACAATCAGATTATAAACAGGGTGATGATTAATTTTCCATGTCAACTGGGCTAGGCCATGGGACCCAGTGTTTGGTCAAACACCAGTCTAGATGGTTTTGTGAAGGTGTATTTCAGATATGATTAACATTAAGTCAATAGACTTTGAGTGAAGCAGATTACTCTTCATGATGTGGGTGGGTCTCATCTAATCAGTTAAAGATTGTAAGAGAAAAGACTGAGGTCCCTGAGGAAAAAGGATTCCTGCCTCCAGAAGCCTCTGGACTCAAGATTGACACATCAACTCCTACCTTGTCTCCAGACGGCCACCTTCCCTGCAGATTTCAGGTTTAGCATCCCCCATAATTACATGAGCCAGTTACTTAAAATCAATGCCTATCTATCCGTCTTCTGTCTATCTATACGAAGGCTGTCTAGAAAGGATCCAGCCACATATTATGAAAAAAAGAGGCATTTATGGCTGGATATTTTTCCGGGCAGCCCTCATATAAAACACACACACACACACATACACCCATGCCCCCCTATTGACTGTTTCTCTGGAGACCCCTGAAATGCAAATGGCCCAACATAGTTATTTCTAGTGTAAAAGAAACTCTGGAATAGCTCCGACCAGACCTCCAGTATATTTTTGTATCAGAAAAATAAATTGAATGCTTTGTGGGATCATTGAGTTCGCTCCACCTGACAGAGTGAAGGTATGTGCTATCAATACAAGAATGCCCAAACTCATAGATCACGTTTCTAAGAGCTAAATTGACAACTGCAAGGAAGAAAGCTCTCAAACTCTCTGGCAAATGACAGTTTTGCAATTCCTTTTATGCATTTGGAATTGAGGGAACTAAGGAACATTAAATGAAGGTGGGAGAAAGCAAGATGGGAATTGGATTATAGGACAGTTAAGATTACATGCTCTCTTGAGGGTGGTCATGCTTCCAGGGGTATTACTACCTCTGGTATTTCAAAGGTGTATTTACCTAGGTGCATAAGAACAATGAAAGGCATGGCTTAAAAACCTTTCACTAAAGAACTTATAGGCCAGGGAAGTAGTCCATGAGCTGCCCAGTTAGGAATTTATGATTTATTACAACACCCCTTTTTCAGCCACAGTGCCATAAAGAATGTGTCATCAAAAGTCTAACACATAATTAACAACTTTTTCAACAAATATCATTATGATCATGACCCCAGGAAAAATCTGAGAAAATGAATAATGATCATGTGATCAAATGTAAACTTTCTCCTCTTTAGGTTGTTTAACCCAAAGATTCCCCTTTCCAAAACACAGCTTCCCAAAGTGATGCTCTGACTCATTCTTGCCAAGTTGTCTTTCTGTCTCATCTATTACAAGGTCAGTTTACTCACAGGAACCTGTAATTATTCAATCAGACACCTGCTTCAAGATAGAGAGTGGGGCTAACATTCAAGCCATGTCTTAGTGCCAAAAACCACAGTTTCTCCACTTAGGTTTCAAAAGGAGTAAGTATTTATTAGAAATCCCAGGAACTGAATGGGAGGTGAGAGGATTAAGGAAAGGACTACAAAAAGCCAAAGGAACCCAAAAAAGGTAAAGTGAAGGCATGCCAAAGGGGTTTCCTACATCACACTCCCAAAGTATTTTGGCTCTTGTCCAAGTGAAGACCTGAAAGGTTTATAAATAAGGAGCTGATGTACTAATAAACATAAGGAAAGAAACACCCAAGTCTTATCATTTTTCAGACACTGGCATTTCAGAGAATATGAAGTGAAGCACAAAGCTCATGAGCATAACTTACCTTGAAGTGGTTGCCCCTCCAATCAACAGTGGGATCTTTATTGCTAATCTCTCCATTTCCTTGGCAACAAATATCATTTCATCCAGGGAAGGAGTAATGAGTCCTGACAGGCCAATTATATCTATTATTAAAACAAAACAAACAAACAAAAAAGGACAGTAGGAAAGAGAATGTGTGAAAAGGAGGAAAAGTATGAAAACTCATTTTAAAAACTTCGTAATAAAGACCACAAAACACCTAATATGAGTTCTCAATTTTTAATTCTAAGACATCTTTACTGACTGGGAGGAGAGGTGGGTGTTTCAATTTATTAATTTCTTTGGGTAATAAATATCATTTGTAACTTAAAGTTGCAATAATGTACTTGACCAAAGTTTTGGGGAGCCAAATAATAAATTATTAGTTCATGATTTCCCAGATTTAAACATGTCACAGTATCTGAAGAAACTTAAAAACAGCTACATACGCACAAAATAAATCTAATACAACACCATTCTCTGTAAGTATTCTGTCCCCGTTTCCCACCTTCAGAGCTATGAAGGAGTTTCACGGTTCCCTATTGACCACTTCAAGCCCCATTATAAATGGCACTGAGAGCAGCCCCCATGTAGGAGCTGGCACCTGATTACCTGGTTGCCTGAATGTCCCACCAGTCCCACCTGGGCTGGGGCACACAAGTCACTAATAGACAGACACTGGGAGAAGGCCCAGTACAGTACCTGCATTGTAGTCAAGAGCAGCTTTCAGTATCTTATCACAGGGAGTCATGACTCCCAGGTCAATAACTCTGAGGTACAAAAATGGGATATGAGAAAATTAATGAGAACATATTAGAGACAAAGCTGAAATGAACATTTTTACTTAGCCATCAAATACTGCTCTGATGTAAACTGGAATCACATTGAAATGCTCACTAAATACTAACAACCACCACAAGTACAACTGCCATTTATTGAGTACTCACCATATGTCAGGTACTAAGCTAAGCTTTTTAAAACAGGCTTACTGATTTATAATTCACGTAGCAAAAATTCACCCATTTAAAGTCCACAATTCAATAGTTCCTGGTGTATTACATTGTTACTTTTTATAGCTATAGTAAAATACATAATTTGCCCTTTTAACTATTTTTAAATGTACAATTTAGTGGCACTAATTATAAACAAAATTCAATAATTTCTGGTATATTACATTGTTATTTTTTTACAGCTATGGTAAAATATATAACTTGCCCTTTTAACTATTTTTAAAACAATTTATTTTCAAAACACTTCCATCACCCCAAACAGAAACTCTATAATCATGCAGCAACAATTCCCTATTCCTCCTTACCCCCACCCTCTGGTAACCTCTATGCTATGTTCTATCTCTGTGAATTTGTCTATTTTAGATATTTGTATAAGTGGGATCATATATAATTTGTCCTTTGTGCCTGGCTTACTTCACTCAATATAATGGACATATCATATGAGTATTTTATATATTCATTCATCCGTCGGTTGTTTGCACCACGCTAAGCTTTTTGCATAAGCAATCTCATTTAACCCTCACATGACTCAGTGATAGAAGTACTATGGACTTCATTTTAATGAAGGGCCCAGAAAAGCTTACGCCCAGAGAAGCTAAGCAACTTCTCCAGTCACACAACTAATTAGTAGCAGAATTGGGATTTGAACCAGGATCCGACACCAAAACCTATTTCTTAGCCATTTAGGCCAATAAAAATGCTGGGGAAGTTCACTCAAAATATATCTATTAACCCATATATACTACATGGAAAGCAAACGAGAAGGAGAGGTCAATTCCTGCACATGAAAAGCTGACAATAAGTAAATCTGATAACTTAAATCAAGAGAGGGAGGCTGAGAGAAACAGGGTGAGACCCAAAGAATAGCTCTGACTATGGGTGGGCACACATGGGACGGAGGATAGGCACAATGGGAAGGAAGGTGGGCACACATGGGGAGAAGGGCAGGCACATATGAGAAGGGAGAAGGCACACATGGGAAGGGGGGTGGGAACACATGGGAAGGGGCGGGCACACATGGGGAGGAGGGCAGTTACACATGAGGAGGGGGCAGGCACACATGGGAAGGGAGCGGGCACATATGGGGAGGGCAGGTACACATGGGGAGAAGGACGGGCACACATGGGGAGGAGGGTGGGCACGCATGGGGAGGGTCAGTATACATGAGGGTGGGCACACATGGGAAGGGCAGGAGGGCACACATGGGAACAAGGGGGAGTACACATGAGAAGGGTGGGTACACATGAGGAGGGTTGGCACACATGTGAGGGAGGGCACGTACACATGGGAAGGAGGGTGGACACACATGAGGAAGGTGGGCACATATAGGAAGGAGTGCAGGCACATGGGGAGGGCAGGTACACATAGGGAGGAGGGGTACATGTGAGGAGGAGGGCACATACACATGAGGAAAGCGAGCACACATGGGAAGGAGAGCGGGTACACATGGGGAGGAGGGGTACACATGAGGAGGACACATACACGTGAGGAGAGCAAGCACACATGTGGAAGAGGGTGGGTACACATGAGGAGGAGGCAGGTACACATGGGGAGGAGGGAGGGCACACATGAAGAGGAGGGCGGGCACACAGGGAAGGAGGGGGGCACACATGGGGAAGGGGCGGGCACACATGGGAAAGGAGGGCTGTACACATGGGGAGGTGGGAGGGCACACATGAGGACAGCAGGCACACATGGGGAGGAGGGCAGGTACACATGGGGAGGAGAGCAGGTACACATGAAGAGAGTGGGCACACATGGGAAGGAGGGTGGGCATACATGAGGAGTGTGGGTACTGGGCAGAGAAAAGACTGACATGCGCTCTGAGAGGGTAGAATTCCAATTCACAGAGTAAACCACTTTCTGGAGCTCAGAGAAAGTAAGAATTCTTGCTTAGCATGATGTGCTATGTGCTATTCTTCTAATCTAGACTTAGAGTACCCATAATGACAGTCATTTTCACAATTTAATTTTCTCATGAGTATATTTTTAAAAAAACCACAGCATGCATTTTCACTTATATCATGTCAACAACTTTTTTTTTTTAAGATTTATTTTTATTGTTTTTGACAGAGAGAGACAGAGACAGAGAGAAGGGGGAGGACCCAGAACAGTCTCCATAGTTGCACATCATTGATTTTTCCACATAGTTTCATTCCACAGGTGGGCGGGGCTGCACAGGGCAGGAACTGGGCTGGGGTCTTGCCCGGGTGAGCACTGAACTGGGGGCACTCCCCAATTCAGCATATGGCTTAGCACAGGCCAGGGCCGGGATTTGATCCTCGGTCCTCGGGGCTGCAAAGTGAGCGCTTAACCCAATGAGCCATCCCAGGTTCCCATCAACAACTCTTAAAATTAAAAAGGCACAATAATTTCAAATAAAAAAGTCAATGCCTCAGATCAGCTGGTAACAGTGGGTAGGACGGAACAAACCACACTTTGTACTCTATGTCCTTTTATACTGTTGGATGGATTTTTTAGCTTGTTCCCATATTATTTAAAAAGTTTAACTAACCTAGCACATTTGCAATCCTCAGTAAAAACCAAGACAATTTCAAATCAATGATGACCAAGGTCAGCAGTGTTAGTACTACATGCTGCAGGCTCTAATGTTGCACTGCAGGTTATAGCTATGGCAAAGTACAGACTGTTGCAAATAAAACTAAGCAAAATGCCATACTGCTTTTAATCAAGACAAAAACACATACTACATTTTAAAGTTGACTGTTTTCAACATTGTATTACATAGTTTTCAAATTTAATTAAAAAGCATTAGTCTGATGGCAAGGATCCTCCTGCTCCCATTCCTTTTTCTTGTTTTAAGCAGTGTATCTGTCAGGAGAATCTTATTATATTAATAATAGCATGCCTATTTTGTGTGAGGAAGAATCAGGAGACCTTGTGGCTAGACAGAAATGGGGAGGAAAAACTGTAGGCAGTGAGGTCAGAGAGGGTATCATATTAGTGGCAATTAGTTCAACTTTCAAAATATCAAGTTTGAGATTTCTAGATATCCACATGGAGCTCTCTGGGAGTCCACTGGATATCTTAGCCTGGGATTCAGGTGCAAGATCCATGCTGGAGTTAAAACATGGAACCTGTCATGAGACTGGATGAGAAAATACAGGCCTGTCCCTGGGTCTTGTGACCTTAGCTGTGCTCCCTCTATCAGCAGCACAACATTACCTGGGAATTCATGAGAAATGCAGAACCTCAGGTGCAGACCTACTTCCGTCAGATTGAACTTCTGACTGGATCCCCAGGTGATAAACAGGCATAGGACAGTGTGAGAAGCACTAACCTGCATGGTGAGGGCAGACAATGCGAGAGGTCCAAGGGCTGAGCCTTGGAGCACGTCTGCGTAAGGACTGCATATAGGAGTCAGCAAAAGAGAGAACCACTACTGGCCAGTGAAGGAGAAAAGGTCTGAAAACTGATTTCCAACTCACTGGCATGCTAAGAAGACTTGCTGGGAATAGTCAAATGTATCACTGATTAAAAGAGCACTTTCCAATTTTTTCCCTGCATATATAATAGTATTTATGGCCCTAAGATTCTTCAAGGAGTCTGCTCACCACCAAAGACAACCAACCTAGAGGGGCTGGAGGTTGCCCCTAGCCCCACCCCTGAGAAGAAGGGGATCAGTCTCTCAGCACATGTGAGTGGAGAAACTGTAGGCAAATTTGGAAATAGAAAGTAGTGTGATGAGTGCTACGATGGAGGCATTTACAGTGTGTTGTGAGAGCCCATGTAAACTGGATGATAATTAGGAATGTCTCAGGAGGGTGATACCTGAGCCACATTTTGAAAAAATAAGTAGGTATTAGCTAGATGAAAGAGAAAAGATGGCAGTCTAGACAGAGAATCGCACTATAAACCAGCTGGCCCTGGGGAAGTCTGGCTGAAGGAAAGGATCAGAAGCCCAGAGAGAAGGGTGTTGGTCACACTGACCCCTGCCTTCTATGCTGCCACCATTCTGCTCATCCTCCCTTCCACTTTCTCTCACTGCCTCCCCACATACATCGCCATCTCCCTTGGCTTTCTCTTGGTTTCCCTCCTTCACTTTGAGCTATACTTCATGTCTGCGGGCCTTTTCTTATACATCCCTATATTTTAAGAGATTAAAGAGAATAAAAATGCATGTTATGAAAAAAAAACGTTGATTTCATAATCATCGTTCTAAAGTACTTATAACACAACTATAAACACAAGCATTTAATTTGGGCTCCTAGTTCAGAAAACAATGTAAGCTGCACTAACTGCTTTAGCAAAAGCATCCAATACTGTTTAAAAATACATACAATTTAGAAAATAAATATTGTAACATATAAAGTCTTTTTTATTTTCCAGAAGAAATGGTGGTTACCAGGGGTTGGGGATGGGGGAAATAAGGAATTGATGGTCAAGGGGTACAAACATCCAGTTAGAAGATGAATGAGGTCTGCAGATATAATTATATAAGATATAATATATTATACTTAATAACACTGTATTATGTATTTGAAAGCGTTAAGAGAAATAGATCTTACCGGTAAATGTTTTCACCACAAAAGGAAATGGTAATTATGTGAAATGATGGGAGGCATTAGCTAACACTATATTAACACTATAGCAGTAATCACGTTGCAATATATGTGTATTAAATCAACACTTCATATACCTTAAACTTATGCAATGCCGTATGTCAATTTTCATCTCAGTAACACTGGAAAATGACATATAGAGTATGTAATACACACACACACACACACACACACACACACACACACACACACACAAACAACCAAGTTAAAATACTCTGAGTAACTAGCAGAGGTTAGACCTGTGGGTCCTGGATTTAGTCATTTTCCTCCCTCAGTTGAACACTTAACACAATATAGTTTCAAATATTTCATTCTTAGCCACATATTGTTTATTTTTTTACCCATACTACACAGTTATATTAAGAACCACTGGTTAGGGGAAGCCGGGATGGCTCAGTGGGTTAAGCGCTCACTTTGCAGCCCCGGGGATGAGGGATCGAATCCCAGCCCCGGCCCATGTGGAACCAAGTGCTGAACTGGGAGCTCCCCCAGTTTAGTTCTCTCTCTGTCTCTGTATCTCTCTCTCTCTCTCTCTGTCGAAAATAAATGAATAAATAAATTAAAAAAGAACCACTGGTTAAAATATAAATATGCCTCATTATCTGCTTTACCAGATCCACAGTTTTTAAAGTATTGGCTGCATGACATCTCATTTTAAAACTTCTGTTGACTTATTCTACTTTTTATTACAAAATTAAACAGTACACATTACCTGTTAAATGGAAAAAGTCCACATTTATCTTTATACAATTATTATTAAAGAGTAAGTACAGCTAAAATCTACTTTCATATAATCAAGTATCTGATCAAAAATATTTTAAGGTCATTCCACTTTTGGGTACTCCCTCTCATTAGAAAGCTTTGTCTTTCCTTTCAATAAATTTTGCTGCTTAACCTTTAAAAAAATATCTTAAAACATTCTAAATTATTTCTTGAAAGATATAACTAGAATATTAATATTAGACATTATAGTTAAAGTTGTTTAACTTTATAATTGGAATAAATATTGAAAGGTAAATTGACAGCACAGTCTGGACTTTTGAAATCAGAAGCCTTGAATATGCCATGCCACTTGCTAACTGTGTGAGTCTGAAGAAATCACTGAACTTCTTGGAGCCTCAGTTTTCTCATCTATAAAATGAGAAACAAAATAACTGAGGCTAGCAGAGCAGGATCAAAACCATAAAAAAATAAAATAATAAAATAAAATAAAAAAATTTAAAAAAAGAAAGAGTGAAGGAAAAGACAAAAAAAAAGGAAAAAGCAATTAAATAAAAGCACAATATAAATTGTGAACTGGCAAACAAATGTTAGGATTAGCCAACTCACAGTGGATAGATACATCCTTAGATATATTCAAACTCTATCACATTGTGAGCAATAATATAAATGGAGCCACTTTAAAATGGATTCGGAGCTGCCGTTTCAGAGGAACTGCCTTGAACAACTTCTGCCTCAAACAGGGCAAAATGACCTTTGGACTGGACCTAGGGCAACACTGTGTCCCAACGAACTATTTGCAAAAGTAAAACAAGAAAGCAAATGTTATGACTACTGAACTGATAACTACTGAACTGAAAATAAAAAATACTTTTCAGAATTTGCATCACTACATTATCTACATCAATTAGAAATGCCTTCCTTCTGTTTAATTGTTCCCTTTCCCTATTTCCTAAATACTCATTGCTTCTGCCCAAATTAACGATTCCCAAATAGCTATTCTTTTTTTGTCTCAATAAACACTTATTGCCTCTCACATTGAGAGGCCTTTTTATTTTTTAGGTTAACAACATCATAGAATCTATTGCATCATCCTCATTTAAAAAAAAAAAAATGTTTTCTGTCCAGACAGCGCTATTTGAGTCCTCTTTACATCTTTTCACTCATAAAGAAAAAAATTCTTATCACTTCTTAAGATTTACTGCATCAATGACAAAGGACATGGAACAAGAAAGGTACATTAGGACTTGGTACTGGATGGATGGCTGGACACACTTACCACCTGGGTGACTTCTCCCAAGCACCCAACCTGGAGCACTCAGCAGAAGCACATTTACTACATAAGATGCGTCTATGAACATGTGTCTGCTAGCTGACACCACAAAATGCCAAAAGACACAAGACCCAAAAGTGTGTGTGTGACCTGATAGAAAATTTTGCACAGTCACTTATGTTTTTGTAAAAGGAATAATTAGTTTCCTCACAAGATATTTCTTTAGTTAACACTTATTTGCAAAGATAAGCAGCCCTTCAATGCACAACACAGAGGAACTGGGTGTACTGGAGAAAAGCCCTGAGTTTAATAAGCAGGCTTTCACAATGGCTGACATGCAGCTCCAGTAGCACCCTGGAGAAACGCCACAGCACTCCCTGGCCTCTTAAAATACCTGTACTGTCAGAAAAACATTCCTAGTATGAGTCTCTCACCTACTTATCCTTTTTTTTTTTAAATAAAAAATGATAAACACAGACAATAATATCTTTAGAATGCTTAAGGAAGTTAACCCACAAGTTACCTTTTTCAACAGTTCTTGTTCCATTATCATAGTTGAATATGTAACCTGCCTATTTAGCTTGATAAACAGTAAATTCCTTGAACAGAGAAATCAAGAAAATCATTTCGGTGTCTCTAGTATAATGCATGGTGCATAGCAGATGGTCCATAAACATTTATTAGCTGAACTGAATTTTAACTAATAGTGACGAAGAGAGCAAACAGAAACCAACAGCACTGGGTTTGAAAAGGTGACAGAATGTCTTATAAATTTTAGGAAACAAACAACTTATCCAAATACTATACTTATTCTATAGGTAAATTCTCATTACAATAACCTCCACTGTCTCCATTATTTTTATCTTTTTAAGAAATAATTCATTCTAAGAATATTCCCCATTTCCAGGACCAGGAGAAAATGCTAAGTCTTTTGAAAGCGAGTGGGTGGACAAACTTGTGAAGACAGTCCAAGGGGAAAAGGTGCCATCTTGACACTGCTCTCCTATCTCCAGCCTTCCAGAGTGGTGCTTAGTTGCATTTAATCAGTCTTGAAAACAGATATGGATGAATATGCTGTGAGCAGAGAGGAGACTTACAAGGTAATTGTCACCTGACAGCAGAAGGGAACTCTAACAGGCACAACTTGGCTGCAGCCAGCCATCTTTCTTCTCTACAGAGAAAACAGCACATGGGGAAAAGAAGGCCATACTCAAAAGGATGCTGGTTGAACATGAACCAGAGGATGCACCAGTTACATTAGGCTTTAGATTATAAGTCTGCTGTGGGGAAGCTGGGATGGCTCAGTGGGTTAAGTGCTCACTTTGCAGCACCGGGGACCGAGGATCAAATCCTGGCCTCGGCCTAGGCGGACCCATGTGCTGAACTGGGGAGTTCCCCCAGTTCAATTCTCTCTCTGTCTCTGTATCTCTCTCTCTCTGTCAAAAACAATAAAAAATAATAATAATAATAATAAAATAAATAAATAAATCTGCTGAAACTGGAGCAAAACATACATTTACTAAAAGTCATCAGCTCTCACAAGGAAATTACTTTGTGTTGAATATTTATTCACTATAATGAGATACTCATGTCAGAAAGGGATTTTACAACATTCTAAAATCTAGTTTCATCACCAAGAGGCATGCATGGTCTGTTCTACACAAAGGAAAGAGAAACTTGTATAGTCAAAGTCTTAATATAAAAATCCAGTTAGCCAAAATCTTAGAAGATCTTGGCTCTAAAATATGGCAGTTTATTAAGAGGAAAAGGGTAACAGGCTTCCTGCCCAGTGTTCTGGTTATTAGAGCCTCTGATCCAAGGTCAATTCTCAGGAAGCCTCTTGGTTGTTTTGACCAAAATGGCTTAAATAGTTTTTACAATTCTTTTTGTCCTTACTGAACATACAATACCGTAGATTAAATACTTACTAGCTTTAAATCCTTTGAAAAGATGTGTTCAATGCAGAAAATTTGAAAGCAAGGTAAATTAAAAATAGCCTCTTAACATCTACTGCCATACCCTATCCTTCCCACCCAATAGAGTATTATCTTGTTAATGGTTTTATATTTAAATAGGAAAGCAACTGAAAGCACTGGGACTTAACTTACCTGAAATTGTTGCAGCCAAGGACTACGCCAACTATGTTCTTGCCTATATCATGCACATCGCCTTTAACAGTTGCCAACACAATGGTGCCTTGGTAAGGGTCCTGAAGAGCAAGGCAAGCAGCTAAGCATTGCTGTGATCATTTTAGAGCAGATCGCCTAGTTCTCTAGAGCCAGACTGGTGTCAGCACAGAAAGCAATTTAACACAACTAAGACAACCTCAAAGACAGACCCAGAACCCAAATCATGTGCTCTGCAAGTAGGAGGCTGTACGCCTGAGCAGTTCAAAGGTGGCCTACCTGGTTGGTTAGCTCAGGAAGCTCCAACCAAGACACAGGTTCCATCCCTCAGGAACAGTTTAGGTTCAACACAAAACAGTCCCATGGCTGAAGGCCACCTTGTTAACCCAAAAACTGTCAAGTTGGATATTTATAAACACTGTGTCTGTCTGAGCTATTCTCAAACTCAATTTAAGTATTCAGATTCCTCGGGGCCAAAGTTGGCTGAGCTTCACAGAGAACTAAACATGGTCAAAGCTCAGTGTTCACTGCAGTGGTGCAGCCAACAAGAATTAAACTGAATCCAGAAGCCATGCCAAGGGCATTACCATTAAACAGATAAACAGAGGATATTCAGTTAAGAGGTTTTCCAAAACCAAACATCACTCAATTACCTCCAGGGTAGGGACCAGTCTCTGTAGCTATAGTACCTTATCACCATAATTGGCTCATAGTACAAGCTATGTAAATGGCTGATGAATGAATGAATGAATGAATGAATGAATGATGAATGAATAAACTGGTTTTTGCCTTGAAACCATGGGGTTTGAAAAATTATGTTCCTATTAAAAATTTCGGGGAAGCCAGGATGGCTCAGTGGGTTAAGCACTCGCTTTGAAGCCCTGGGACCAAGGATCGAATCCCGGCCCCAGCCTGTGTGGATCCATATGCTGAACTGGTGTGTGCTTCCCGAATGCAGTGTGGCCTCCAGTTCAGTTCAAAAAGTAAAATAAATAAATAAATAAAATTTCATAAATCCACATTCAAAGGAAAATCCCAGGGTATCATGATACATGGTAAGATTTAGATCATTTCTCTATTTTACCTTCAATGACAAACACAGCCAAGCCCCATGGTTCCCACCCCACCCAAGTAAGAGTCTTCAAGGCCAATTCCTCACAGGGATCACAGACCTAAATAAATGACTTGCCTCTTCTACTATGCCAGTAAGCACTTCAGTTTCTTCTCTTTCTTTTTCCATAAAGGGAATAAGGTGGCCAACGGCCTTCTTCATGACCCGAGCTGACTTTATAACCTGGGGAAAACACACAAGAGTCAGACATTTTTACCAAACCACCTAAATGTTTGCTAGTAGCCACTTGTGAAATTTTAGCGTGAATTAAGAATGCATGCTTTGACCTCCGGTCAGCCTCACTGGAGTCCACCTTTGACAGTGTGCAGTGTAAGGAATGAGTTACTTGTGAGGAGAGCCAATGAATGAGGTACAGCAGAAGGAAAACAAGGCTAGAAATCAAATGCTTCAATTTCTGTCCTGTGAACTTTTTTGCACATTATCTTTTCTCTGTCTAGAAGGCCCTCCATCACTTCTCTCCATCACTTCTCTAAGTTTCAAGCTTCTCCACCACAAGCCCCTTCTCAGCCTTCTCTTTGTCAATCCCCAGCATAATAATTCACTTATATAGGCACTCCTCACTTAAGGACCAAGTTCTGTCCCTATAAGTAGGTTGCTAAGTGAATTGGTCAATAAGTGAGGATCTTAAAGGCAGATGTCTTTTGGTGTGTCATGGTGCCATAGATAGGCTGACCATATTTGCTTGAGACAAAAACAGGATATGGTTATATAATATTCCATATTGGTGAAAAAGAAAGACGATAACAAAAGTTTTATTACATGAACATACTGAGTTAACAATTATTATTCAGTGACAGAACTCATATAAAAATTTAGGCAGACACAGAGGGGGACTATATTTCACCACAATTGTACTATGAATATTTCTCCGATGAAGTAATCTCAATCTGAAGCAAATTTCAATCTTTCAAACCCTTATCATAAAACTTCTCACACTCCATGACACATTTTTGTTTTACAACTAACATAGCCCTCGTTGTCTAGACTTATCCTTTGACCACATACTGCTCATAACACAAAATACTCTTTTGACAGATGCTAGTCTGCCTAGAAGACAAAGAATAAATCCTACAATATTACAAAAGTCTTGAAAGTCTAGGCATTTTTCACTAATTTCAGAAAATATCTTTGCCTATCTATTAGATATAAAAATGTTTTCTCTATTCTACGTATCCAACTGCCTTAAAATTATAGATTTTATGAGGGTCCACTGATCGAACACCTGAGTTTCTTCTCTTTCGGTGTATGTGATGAGTTCCTTATTCAGGCTATTCTGTATGTCTTTCCATTCAGGTGTCTTCCTTGGTAGCACCCACTTGAACTTCTTAAGTGTTTCCTACACTGTACTTCTACTTGATATATTCTAAGACGATTTCACAGATTTTCTCAACTACTTTTAAAAACTTAGCCTCATTAATTTCCCCTGAATCTACTAACATTTTCAGTTCTTTGACATTAATAGTTACAAACACTTCACTTTTGGGGGGCTCCAAACTGTTTATAAGACTTTCAATGTTTGTGGCTACTTCTGTAGCTGGAATATTATCTTTTTCAATTAAACTAATGTAAGTTTGGAACACAGACACTTGATCTCTTGTATACAAGAGCTGTCCAGAAAAAAATCCACCCATAAATACCTCCATTTTTCATATTATATGGCTGGATACTTTCCAGACAGCCCTCATATATTCATAAAATACTTTCATAAAATATTACATGAGCAGTAAAAAAAAAATCTGTAAGGCACATCACACTGAACACTCTAATGCAGGACTACAGTGGCCAGACTGCAAAAAATCATAAACATACACTAAAAAAAAAAAAAAAAAAAAAAAAAAAAAAAAAAAAAAAAAAAAAAAAGGAATGAACACACCAACTGCTATCACAAACTAGTAGTACATGCTAACACCCCACAAGAAAGTTCCACTATAATATAAAAAAATAGCTAACAGCCTGATGAACTGAAGTATGAGTCCGAAAAATCTGAACCAAACTGAATGTAGGGCAGAAAGAATCTCTATGGATGGAATGATAGTAGAAATAGCAGTATGATTCACAGTCACTGTGTCCCATACTAACCTGATGAAACCAAATAACCAGGTGAGCCCATTCAGTAGTTAACGTGCAATCAAGACCCTCATCACTCCCACACTCTGAATGAGGCCTACTGACCACCTCTTGAATCCTGACTGCTGCAGACAAGCAAGGGGGCGGCATCTGATCATCACTAGCTCTAAGAAGCCTGACCCTGACTGTATCAAGTAAATGGACTTCCCTTTTCATCACACTAATAGTTTTATGGCACACACTGATTAGCATAGAGCCTTATGATAAGCAATCTGCATTCAATTTTTTATAAAAAATAATAAATGGGACAAAATTGACATATTAAAATGACAGAATGGTTGGGAAACATGAAAAAAAAATGTGCTGTCCCATTTAAAATGGTACATAGGGTCGGCCTAGCCATAGGGTATGTACTTTTCAATAGGTATCAAGTGACACCACATTTATAAACAAAATATGTAGTCTTGCGTGATTGTGAAAGCTTTGTGTAGTGAATACTAACTGATAGAAAGAGCGAGACAAAGACTGAGTAAGGGGATTCCTCACACTGGAGAACTGGTCATAAGTCAAAGTGGCCATTACACAGGTAGGTCGTTAAGTGAGGAGTGGCTGTAATTAAGGCTTATGCTTAAGCAAGAACAGGATCTTTTACAGAATCTAATGTATGTTAAAACTCTGGTGAAAAAGTATGATGAGAAACAGGTGGTCCATACAGTGTCAAACTTACAGTGGAGAAACCTAGCAGGCACCATTAACCAAATGATCCAAGTTAATATCATCAGTAATGAAAGAGAGCAACATAATGGGCCTCCTGATATATTCCACTGAAAAGGGTATGGAATCACTCTGTGTTATTCTTGCCAAAAAGAAAAAACTCTGACAAAGTCAAATTGAAGGATAGTCTTATATATAGTCATAAATAACTGTACTGAACTCTTCAAAAGTCAGGGTCATAAGCAGAATTACTAGAAAAGGCAGGATAAAAGCAATGTGGGATTCCAGAACAAAAAGAAAACAATTGTGGGAAAACTGGTGAAATCTGAATAATGTCTTTATTTAACAGTACTATACCAATGTTAATTTTCTGGTTCTGATAATTGTACTATGATCAAGTAAAAATTTACCATTAGGGAAAGTAGCTCAGTGAAGATACAGATGCTTTTTAATTTACACTGCAACTTTTCTGTAAGCCTAAAGTTACCTCAAAAGTGAAGTTAAAAATAAGTCAACATCATGAAAAATCAATACTGAGGAAGTATCACAGGTTGAGTGAAGACTAAGAAGCTAGAACAACTACATGTTCTTTATCCAGAGTGAATGTGAGATGGTGAAGGTACGTACCTACATGTTAAACTTATCAAACTGTGCCCTTTAAAATGTACAGTTTAGTGTATGTTAACTATAAAACAATAAAGCTATTTTAAAAAAGGATGTATGCTATGAAGGGAAATGGGTAATTAACAATTAAATATAGAGTAAGTAATTAAGGAAAAAAGAACAGAACCTTTTAGTTTTCTGCAGGCCTTATAGCCCTAAACCCAGAGGGCTCAACACTATTTGTTAACTGATATGAAAAGAAGCTGAATTCTGGTTTTACTTGAAATATACCATTTTATGTATATTAGCATTTTAAATGGTAATGTTTTTTTTTTCAAAATATGCATTCTAAAAGATGAATATCGTCTGGTCAAACTGCATTACGTGCTCACCACCCAGAATCAGCTCTCTTACATCACCACATAATTGATTCCCCCTCCCTACTCCCTCCTAGCCATCTCTCCCACCCACCTCCCCTCTTACTCTCAGGTAACCACTAATCTATTGACTGTGTCCATGAGTTTTTGTTTCTTTGTTACTTTCACTTTTATATTCTACCTATAAGTGAGGTCAGATGTTTCTTGATTCTTTCAGTCTGACTTATTTTGCTTAATAAGACTTTCTCAAGGCCTGTCCATGTTGTTAAAAATTGCTGAATTTCATCTTCTTATTGTTGAGTAGTATTCAATTGTATAAATGCACAACTTCTTTATCCAGTCATCTATTGAAAGCCACTTTGGTTGATTCCACTACTTAGCCACCGTGAGCAGTGCTGCGATGAACACTGGGGTACATATATCTTTGTGGATTAAGCTTTTCAGCTTTTTTGGGTAGATACCCAGTAGAGGGATTGCTGGGTCATATGGCAATTCCATTCCGAGTTTTTTGAGGAATCTCCACACTGCCTTCCACAGTGGTTGTACCAATTTACGTTCCCACCAGCAGTGTATGAGGGTTCCTTTTTCCATAGCCTCTTCAGCACTTGTTATTCCTTGTCTTATTGATTATAGCCATTCTAACAGGTGTTAAGACGGTATCTCATTGGGATTTTAATCTTCATTTCCCTAACTGCTAGTGATGTTGAACATTTTTTCATGTACCGGTATCTGTTGGCTGTTTGTATGTCTTCAGGGGAGACGTGCCTGTTTAGGTCTTCTGCCCATTTTTAAATTGGATCATCTGTTTTTTGTTGTTGAGTTGTATGAGTTCTTATATATTTTAGATATTAGCCCCTTATCAGAGGCATTGTTTGCAAATATTTTCTCCCATTCGGATGGTTTCCTTTTTACTTTGTTGATGGTGTCCTTTGCTGTGTAGAAGCTCTTTAGTTTGATATAGTCCCATTCATTTATTTTTACTTTTACTTCCCTTGCCTTTGGGGTCAAGATCATAAAGTACTCTCTGAGTCCAAGGTCTATAAGTTTAGTATCAATGCTTTCTTCTATGCATTTGTTTCGGATCTTATGTGGAGGTCTTTAATCCACTTTGAGTTAATTTTAGTATATGGTGACAGTTCACAGTTCAGATTCAATCTTTTGCATGTGGTTTTCCAATTTTCCCAGCACCATTTACTAAAGAGTCTTTCTTTTCCCCATTGTATATTTTTTGCTCCTTTGTCAAAGATTATTTGTCCATATATTTGTGGGTTTATTTCTGGGTTTTTGATTCTGTTCCACTGGTCTGTATGTCTATTTCTCTGCCAATACCAAGCTGTTTCGAGTATTGACGCTTCGTAGTACAGACAGAAGTCAGGGAACATGATGCCTTCAGCCTTTTTTTTTTTTTTTGGAGGATTGATTTGGTGATTCAGGGCCTTTTGTTGTTCCATATGAATCTGATAATTTTATCTATTTCTTGAAAGAATGTCTGTGAGATTTTGATGGGAATTGCATTAAATTGTATGTTGCTTTGGGTAATATGGCCGTTTTAACTATGTTGATTCTTCCAATCCATGAACATGGAATATCCTTCCATTTCTTCATACCTTCTTCAATTTCTTTTTTCTTTTTAAGATTTATTTTTATTGTTTTTTGACAGAGAGACATAGCAACAGAGAGAAGGGGGAAGGGCCAGAGCAGTCTCCAGAATTGACAGCATTAGTTTTCCATATAGTTTCACTCCACAGGTGGTCTCGGGGCTGTGCAGGGCAGGAACTGGGCCGGGAGCCTCCCACATAGGTCCCAGCAAGAACTGAACTGGGGGCACACCTCAGTTCAGCATATGGATCCTCATGGGCCGGGGCCAAGATTCAATCCTCGGGCTCCAGGGCTGCAAAGCGAGTGCTTTACCCGCTGAGCCATCCCAGCTTCCCCTTCAATTTCTTTTAATAGTGTCTTATAGTTTCCCGTGCATAAGTCCTTCACGTTCTTTGTTAAGTTTACTCCTAAGTATTTTATTCTTTTCATTTTGATTGCAAACTGCATCTTTTTTCTCATTTCTTTTTCTGAAGTTTTGTTGTTTGGGTATAAAAATGCTGTGGATTTTTATACATTGATTTTGTATCCTGCAATTTTACTGTATTCATTTATTATTTCTAACAGTTTTCTGGTGGAGTCTTTAGGGTTTTCAAAATAAAGGATCATGTTGTCTGCAAAAAGTGACAGTTTAACTTTTTCACTTCCAATTTTGATGCCTTTATTTCTTTTTCCTGCCTAATGGCTCTGGCTAGAACTTCCAACACTACGTGGAACAGCAGTGGTGACAGGGGACATCCCTGTCTCTTGGGTTTTGTTTCAATTTGGGGAACGGTACATAGGTACTGAAGGTAAGAGGTGTTATAGATCAGAATATGAAGATTAGAAGGTAAGGATTTCTCAATGACCTCTAACTTCCACATCACCCTAAAAGTGGATTTTTCTAGAAATTATTCCTAAGTACATTTAGAAAAAGAATGACCAAATCACAAAGGCCCTGAGCTCTTGTCTAAACTAGAAATATATCCAAACTTACTTTTTATTAAAAGATATAGATTTTTCTTTCGATTGTGGAAATGTCCCCCCATTTTTTGCCTACCTGAGGAAGAAACATTTTTCCAGCTCCAAAAAGATCACCAACAACTTTCATGCCATTCATCAGGGGCCCTTCAATTATATTCAGAGGTCGGGGATATTTTTTCTGGTTTAACCTGGCTTCCTCAGTATCCTCAATAATATGTTTTTCAATGCCCTACAAAAAAATAAGAATAAAAACTCACATAAAACACTATTGTTAATCCAAACAGACAATAAAGAACAAACTACAAAACTGTTTAAGAGCGCAGGTTTGGGAATCAGACTGAATGAGTTCAAATCCTGGCTCCTATCACCAATTTAGAAAATTCATTAAGCTCAGTTTCCTAAATTACAGTATAATAGTACCTGCCTTATGTTGAGGGTTAAATGAAACAACTGTGAGTATGTAAAGTGTGTACAGAGTACTCAGTAAATGTGAGCTATGAATGAGAGGAGGAATACTAGAATAAGTTCAACTTTATAATAAAATATACTTTTTATTCTAGTAGTTCAACAAATTGTACATTAATAAGCATCTCCTGTGAAATCAGCACATCTTCTCACTGCAATGTGAGAGGCTGGAAGGAAAGACAATGAGCAGGGCCTTTCAGCGAATTTCACTGATTTATCCAGCCTTCAGTGATCAAGTTCAAGGGGCCCCAGTGCAAGGATCCCTGGATGTGGCTGACTAGTTTCACATCTGAAATATGTGAGTCTCAAGAAGTTAAAAGTTGGGGATGTCAGGATGGCTCAAGGGGTTACGACTTCATCTTGCAGCTCCGGGGTTCAAGGATTGAATCCTGGCCCCGGCCCGTGTGGACCCACATGATGAATTGCAATGTGCCCCCAGTTCGGTTTTTACTGGGGTGAGCTTCCCATGTGGGAGCCCCCCGGCTCATGGGGGCATGCCTCCCATGCAGGAGGGTCCCAGCTGGTTCCTGCCCTACGCAGTCCTGTGCCCACATGTGGAATGAAACTATGTAGAAAACTAATGATGTGCAACTATGGAGACTGCTTTGGGCCCTCCCCTTCTCTCTGTCTCTCTCTCTCTCCTTGTCAAAAACAATAAAAATTAAAAAATTAAAATAATTTAAAAATATACAAAAATCTTTAAAAAATAAATAAATAAAAGAAGTTCAAAGTTAATTCTAGTGCCCCTAAAACACCAACTCTGAAATTCTCCAGGCTCACAAATGAAGACACTGAAGCCAACGATTATTTATCTTGCTTAAAATTCCAATTATCAGCAGAAGAGCCAGGATTTGATTGTAGTACATCAACTTGATCTAGAACAGCGCTTCTCAGTAACAGCACTACTGACATCTGGACTGAATAATTCTTTGTCATGCAGGCCTGTCTTGTGTACTGTTTAGAGAATCCTGGGCCACCAGATCCACTAACACCTCCTATCCCCAGATGTGACAACCAAAAATGTCTCGGGTACTGCCAAATGTGCCCAAGAAGAGGGTAGGCAGGGGCTAGGGAATCTCCTTTGGCAACTGCAGTCACTATCACCACTACAGCAACATCAGACAACCAGGGGGGCCTCAACCCTCAAGTTCCCACTGGTGCAGTGCCCCACAGCTTACCTTCACAAGAGCATACTCCAGGCGTTCTTCAATGGGGCCATTCCTCCACTCATCGGTCTGGACAACCTTCTTCCCTCCTTTGCCGTGAGTCTGAATTGAAATGAGTACAGAGAGATGGATACAACAGGTACTTACTGAACTATCTGATAGCAACACTATGCCTTATCCTTCTTTTCTATTTCCAGCCCCTAGAAGAGTATCCAGCAAGAATTAATATCTCAATAAACATTTGAGGAAAGGAGAAATCTTGTAGGATTTGAACTTTTAATAAAGGGACAGAGTGAGGCTCCATGTTTTCTTTCCTTCTTCCTAAAAGATATGCTTTTAGGAGAAAAGATTTCCAGGTCAAGAAAGCAATAACCCACATCTGATGAGCTTTTAAAGCTCTCAGCAAGGACCATTACTACCTATAAGTATGTGTAGATGGGCTGTAATGGAACTGAAGAAGCCATCATCCTGGAGGTGGGCATTAAAAGGTGCAGTTCACAGCCCATGGTGCCCACGGACTTTATCACATGATAAGGGAGGTGTGAAGTTCAGCTCCAAGAGAAAGCATATACCAAGAGTAGGTAACACCAGACCTTGAATATTGAAGAAGCAGCAATCACCACAGACTGGGATGAAGAGACTTCAAAGCGGACAGATTCAGCAAAGGGACAAAAGTACAAAGATCAAGGTGAATTGCAGTATTACTATATTTGTATTACTATATTTGTTTTCTCCATCACACTGGTGGCACCAGTTGCCCAAACCAGAAATCTAAGTATCATTCTTGAATATCCGTTCACTCCTCACATTGAAACAATCGCCTAGTCCTAATGATTATACCTCCTCAATCTCTCTCTCCACCCACTTCCACTTTCATAATCCAAGCACCTATGCTGCATGGTCTCTGCAGCCCAGAATCACCCTGGTCTCCACGCATCTTCTATATAGTAGCCAGAGAAACCTTCCAAATCTGGTCAAACCACCCCACGTGAAAAAATTCACTGTAGGGAAAGCTGGGATGGCTCAGCAGGTTAAGAGCTCACTTTGAAGCCCCGGGGACCGAGGATCGAATCCCGGCCCTGGCCCATGCGGACCCACATGCTGAACTGGGGTGTGCCCCCAGTTCAGTTCTTGCCGGGACCTATGTGGGAGGCTCCCGGCCCAGTTCCTGCCCTGCACAGCCCTGTGCCCACCTGTGGAGTGAAACTATATGAAAAACTAATGTCAACTATGGAGACTGCTCTGGGCCCTCCCCCTTCTCTCTGTCTCTCTCTGTCTCTGTTTCTCTCTGTCAAAAATCAATAAAAT
>PVKE010013800.1:0-35981 GCA_004027555.1 Craseonycteris thonglongyai
CATTTAATGCTTCTGGTCGGAGCAAATGATCCGGCTAATGAGAAATGCTGTGCTCTACTGGCTGAAACAGCCTATGTGGAAAAGAATTACGTACTATGCTCATTGAACAATTCATGTTACAGGGGGAGAAATTCCAGAGTGCAGGGTAGGAAAAGAGACTCCCACCCGCCTTATTTCAACCTGTCAAGAAAACATTCGCTAGGTGGGAACATTCTGAATTGTGCTCTCCCAGATGCACGGATTTGCCCAGAAAACGTATGCCATTTCTAAAGGAGAGTCAGAGGGAAACGATATACCAACACTCACTTCTCTCTGGATGCAGGCTGCACCGAAGCTTCTGTCCCATGAAAAACAGTGACAGGCGTCCTCAGGAAGGAGGAGTCGGCAGTCTTTGAATGAGAAGTGTTCAATAACCACAACAACTCTGACTTTTATCCCATGCTCACTGGGAACTGCGTGGTGGGCTGTGGACTTCACACTCACTCTTCCATTTCGTCCCACTGCGATCCAATAAATGAGGTAGGCACTGCTGTCCCATTTCACAGATGAGGGAACTGAGGCACAGAGAGGTGAAGTCACCTGCTGGAGATTCCTCGGCGAGGGAAAAGATGACTGGGGTTTGAACCCCACCCCATCTAAATGTTAAGACCTCGGGTCCTAAGCCCAGGGCCTGGGCAAGTCCTGCAGCGAGTGGGTGGTTTCTGTTCAGGTCACCACAGGTTAATGAACAAGATGGAGAAAGAAGCCAAGCCAAGCAGCTTCCAGCCCTGGGGTCCAGGGAGATGCAGAAGCCAAGGGCTCGGCAGCCCTTCCTTGGATTTTTCATTCCAAGCCTCACTGGTAAGATTGGCATATTGACTGACAGTGTTTCAGCGTGGGCCCCCGAGACCAGCCTGGCAGGAGGACCACAGCAGATGCCACCATGACCATCTGCTTTTTTGGTCGCCCAGTTTCCCTTGTGCTTGGGCAACTGGCCCACCCCTGTCCCACTGTGGCTTCTGGAGGGGATGCTGATCACAGGGTCCCCAGCCCCTGGGCTAATACAGCCATAGGAGTGAGCATGTGACTCATGCAGGGCCAATCAAAGCCTTCTCTGGGATTTAAAATGGAAAAAGAGAGTGAGCCCTGTGGTTGTAGGTTAGAAGATGCTGCAGCCACTTCCCACGGGACGGAGGAAAGGATGAGACCAGTGTGCAGAGATACGGAGCCAAGAGGCCTGGATGAGGCCGAAGCGGTGAGCCTGTGAGCCTGATGGCACTGGGTTCCTGGATCCAGCCATACCTGCAGCAAGCCTCCATCATCTCAGTTACAGGAGTCAGGGAATTCCCTTTGCTGCTTAAGCCAGTTTGAGCTGGGGCTTTCCCGGGGGAGGGAAAGATGTTGAGAGAGGGAAGGAACTCTCAGGGATGAGCCAAGCAGGCCTGAGGCCCCTCCTTCCTCTTTTAACAGCTGACTGATGGCTGACCCTCCTGGAACCAGCAATCAAGAGCCATTTCTAACCCCAAGTCAAGCAAAGGCTTCTCATCCTTCACTGGGTGCTAGTCCTAGACAGTAAGGAAGCCCTTTGGGATAACATAGATTTTTAGAGGCAAACAAGAAATTCATCTAGAGTTGCCAGTATCACAAATTGCTCTCAGTGATACGTGCCTGGTGACCTGGGAGCAATTGGTTTTGAGGATGTCTCCAATCTCCCTCCCTCTCCCCGTCTCCCTCCCGTGTGTGCACACACACTGATACAGGATGCAGTGTTGGACGTTGTTCCTATACCTGAGAAGCAAACTGAAAACCAGCCTCCAGGGAGGATGTCTCTCCTTCCCTGGGGCCCAGGTTTGGGGTTGAGCTTGGTAGGGAAGTAGCTTGCTCTCCTTGCCGTCATGCCAAGCCTGGATGGAGGCGATGAGCCCTGCAGTTGTAAGGCCACCCCTTGGGCAAGGTCCAGGACCCACCCCCACTGTAAGCAAGACTATGAGATGAAAGCAACGCTGAGCCTCCTGGCCCCAGAGCGGGACCCAGGCTGCCCGGCAAGCTATTTCAGGGAGGCCCCTCCCAGGCAGACAGTGCCAGTGAGTGACATGGGCTAGGGGTGGGGTCACAGAGAAGGGTGGGGACTGGCATGGACCTCATCCAGGGTAACCACTGTGTTTGTTACCATTATGTGACAGAGTGGCCCTGTTTTCCCAACACTCCCAAATACCTAAGGGGAGCTAGAAATCCTGATTTTGGGGTGAAATGCCCGTATTTTGAAACCCCTCTGTAAGTCAAAAGAACCCAAAACACTAAATGCAGGCCAGATCAAACTGCAGGCTGCTACTTGGTGACCTCTGACCTTTCGCCTTGTTAGAGGCCCAGGGGAGGAAAAGGGAAACATCCTCAGGCCCCAACGAGACCCCAAATTCTCCCATGCAGGAACTCAAGAGAAGTCTGTCAATATCGGGGCTGGTTCCGGGGTCAGACTGGACCCAGGGCAGATGCAACCAAGCCACAGCCTCCAGCCCACAGGGATGTCCTAATGCCATGCTGGGATCCTGGATCCAGCCTTACCTGAAGCAGGCATCCGGGACTGGCCAGCGACATGCACCCATGAATAGTTCTTTTATGTGGGTCTCTGTGACTTACCAACCAAAACCGTCATAAAGAAAGAGCTTCCAGGAGAGAGTGACACCTCCAGAGGAGTATAAAGACAACCAGAGCCACTCTGTCACTGCCTGGAACTTAGCAGAACCCTGCGTCCTCCCACCCTCTTCAAAGGTCACGGTTAGACCTTCCACGCCAAGTGCTAGGAAAACGGATTTCGAGTCCAGGGCAGGCTGCTCCCTACCGCAAGCGGAGCCTGTTACTCACGCAAGTGCTCACTGTACGCGTCTTGGGACACAGGGCATCGCTATGGAATCAGATGCTATCTGCCTGCCAGTACTCTGCCTTTTCTTCTGGGGGACCCCAATATTCCTAGAGGTCCCTTGTGGTTTTCCAACCTGGTTGGCTCGAAGGACAAGCATGTGCTCCAGGCTGGCCAATCACTGCATCCCCCTCCCCTCACAGTGATTGGTCCAGATTGGACACCTGCTGGCCAATCAGTGTTCTCTGTTCCCTGGCAACCATGACTGGTTCAGGGACAGGCATGGGACCCAGGCAGGCTGATTCGACTCAACTCTGGGAGGTCCAAGGAACTTTAGGAGAAAGAGTTCTCTTTTGCAGCTGAGCTGGGAGGAGAAAGAGAAGGCGCCTGAGCAGGAGGTCATCCCAGGGAGAGCAGAGGCAGACGTGAAGAGGGGCGCTGAACCTGATGACACCCCTGAGCCCCCAGACCAGGCAGACCTGAAGGTGGTCCACCCTCTCCTTGGCCTTCATTAGAGGCCCAAAGTAGATGGTTCCGACTTCAGCAGCATCCAGACCCAGGCTGCCTGCCGCCTGCCCTGTCCCAGGTCTCGCCGCAAGCTGGCTCCTGGCTGTAGACACTGGAAGGCGTGCGAGGTGGGTGGGCTGCCCCGCGGGGCTCAGGCCTGGCTACCTGGAGACCAGGGAGCTGCTATGGGACTGGCCGGAGGAGGAGGAGGAGGTGGCGGCGCTGAGCTGGGAGAAGCTGCTGGTGCAGGATTCCAGGCTGGACATGGAGCCCCTGGTGAGGAAGGGCAGGCACAGACGTTACCTTCTGGTGGGGACAGCCCTGGGGCCCACGTGGGGCGGTGGGGAAGCTGGTGGTGCTGTAAAGGAGGCCCCAGCGCTTGTTACACAAGGCTGGGGAATGCCCCAGGCTCAGGGCCATGCAGAGGGAAAAGCAACTGAGTGCATGATGAGAAATGAAGCTCCACCCATCTCCCTTGCACCCCTGCAACAAACCATCCAGGGGCTTCCTCGGGGACCTAGCACGGCCCAGAAGGCACCCCACAGCCTCTTGAGTCCCTAGCCCCATCTCCAGCCTCACCCCCTACCTCCCTTCGCCTCCTCCCACAGCCACCTCCCCAGTCTTAGGACCCTTGTCCGCCTGCGCTTCCTGCCAGAGACCTTTCTCTCCTGCCCGCTTTGTCAGAACGGCACTGTCTGCGGGCGCTTCCTGCGATGACAGATGTGTTCTCTGTGCGCTGTCCATGACGGCAGCTGCTGGCCACGCGGGGCTCCTCCTGGGCACTCCCAGTGTGGCGGGTGTCACTGAGGAACTGAATGCTTAACTCTGTTTTATTCTAATGGCCAAGTTTAAAGTGCTGCCTGTGACTAGTAGCTACTGGGTTGGACAGCTTCGGGGCCTGCCTATTCAAAGTGCGTTAGGCAGAAGCGTTTCTGGAGCTTGTGAGAGCAGACACCCTCAGGCCTGGCAGGTGATTTGTGGGCATGCCACCCAGATCTCAAGTCTAGAGTCACTTCCCCGATGTGTCCCCTGTACAGGGCCTGATCTATGTTCCAACACAGCTCCCCGTGTTACCGCCTCCAGCACCTCTTGGCTGGGTGACATGACTTGGGGAAAGGCTATCAGGCTAGAGTACTGTCATGGCACCTACCACTGCCCATAATTACACACAGGGTGGCTATGTGGTCTCCTGCTCCATGACAGGACACCCTGTCTGTCTGGTCCTCCCAGAGCCCAGCCCAGCACCTGCCCACTGACAGTGGCCTGCAAACATGTTGCCCTTGAACTGGTTCTTTCATGAGGTGAGTGAAGGCAGGCAGCCAGGTTCCCCAGTGCTGACCAGACCAGACAGGCGGGCCAGCAGCCTCCAGCCCACGCCTCTGCCTCCAGCTGCCCTCCCAGAGGTCGCAGCCTCCCGATGCCTGTGTCTATATGTGAGACTCTCTGGGCCTCAGCCTCTCCCCTGCACTGAGGCTGACGGCTCACACAGGTCACCTCGCCAATGAGGGAATCATCAGCCCTCCAACACGCCACAGGAACTGTCTTTGGAGGAAGGACGCTGGTCCAGTATTTCTCACCCTCGGCTGCTCGAGCCCATAGCATCCTGGGAGCTCCATCTGGGACGTGGGGTCAGATGCAACACCTCGATTTTATTCCATGGCAAGGAATTTAAAGCATTATTTTTAACTGGATGTAGCCCTGTTTATTTTTGCTTTTCTTTCTCTTGCCCAAGGTGACACAGCCAAAAAGATATTGCTAAGACCGATATCAAAGAGTTTATACACTAGGCTTCCCTCTAGATAAGGTGACCAGATTTTAACATTGGTAAAGCGGGACACCATTGACTGGGGGGGAAGGGGTTCTTGATTAAAAATTTGGTCTATCTCCCACCGTTCCCTAGCTTGTCGTGCATTCTTTCCAAAAATCGGGACTTTTTTAAAACGCCGCAGGACATGGGACAAATTATTAAAAATCGAGACTGTCCCGCCAAAAGCGGGACATCTGGTCACCCTAGGATCTAGGAGTTTTATGGTTTTAGGTTTTACATTTAAGTCTTCAATCCATTCTGAGTTGATTTTCGTATATAGTGTAACAAGAGTCGTCTGTGCCAGTACCACTTATGGAAGAGACTGTCATCTCTCCATTGTATAGTCTTGCCTCTTTTGTCATAGATTCGTTGACCATATAATCAAGAGGTTATTTCCAGGCTGTCTATTTTGTTTCATTGACCTATGCCCTGTTTTTCTGACAGTACCATACTGTTTTGATTGTTATAGCCTTTAGTGTAGTTTGAAATTAGGAAGTGTGATACCTCCAACTTTGTTCTTGTTCAAGATTGCTTTGGCTATGCGGGGTCTTTCGTGGCTCCATATCAATTTTAGGATTAATTGTTCTAGTTCTGAGAAGAAATGCCATTGGTATTTTGATGGAGACTGCATTGAATCTGTAGATTGCTTTGGGTAGTATGGGCATTTTAACAATATTAATCTTTCCAACCCATGAGCATGGTTAACCTTCCATTTATTTGTATCTTCTTCAATGTCTTATAGTGTTCAGAGTACAGGTCTTTTGCCTCCTTGGTTAAATTTATTCCTAGGTATTATGTATGCTCGTTGACACAATAGTAAATGGGATTGTTTTCTTAATTTCTCCTTCTGATCTGTCATTATTGTATATAGACATGCAACAGATTACTGTCTATTCATTTTGGATCCTGTAGCTTTACTGAATTCATTTATTCTAATAACTTTTTGGTGAAGTCTTTAGGGTTTTCTACATATAGTATGTCACCTGCAAACAGTGACAGTTTTATTTCTTCCAATTTGGATACCTTGTATTTCTTTGTCTTCTCTGATTACTGTGGCTAGGGCTTGCGATAAAAGTGGTGAGAGTGGGCACATTTGTCTTATTCCTGATCTTACAGAAAGGCTTTCAGCTCTTCACCATTGAATACGATGTTCACTATGGGGTATACTACCTCTGTATTCAGTTTGTTGAGAGTTTCTATCATAAACATAATGAGTTTTAACAAATGCTTTTTCTGCATCTACTGAGATTATCATGGTTTTTATCCTTGGTTTTGCTGATGTGGTGTATCACGTTGATTGGTTTGTGAATATTGAGCCATCCTTGCATTCTTGGAATAAGGCCTACTTGATCATGGCATATAATGCTTTTAATGTATTTTTTAATGGTGTGTGGTTTTTTAATTTAATTTAATTTTATTTATTTATTTTTTGAGAGAAGGTGAGCTAGCAAGAGACAGAGAGAAGGGGAGAGGGCCCACAGCAATCTCCATAGTTGTACATCATTAGTTTTGACATGGTTTCATTCCACACAGGTGGATGTGGGGCCACGCATGGGAGGCAATTACCTTCACTGCCATCTTGTGGTTACCAGTTGTGCCAAAGTTCAACATATGGGGTTTGCACAGGCCAGGGCCAGGAATCAAATGCCAGATCTCGTGATTATGAGGGGAAGCACTCAACCACTGAGCTATCCCAGCATCCCTAATGTGTTGTTGAATTTGGTTTGCTAATATTTTTTTGTTGAGAATTTTTGTTTGTTCTAGGTTCATCAGGGATATTGTCTTGTAATTTTCTTTTTCTTGTAATGTCTTTGTCTAGTTTGGTATCAAGGTAATGCTGGCCTCCTAGCATGAGTTTGGAAGTATTTCTTCCTCTTCAATTTTTTGGAATATTTTAAGAAAGATAGGTATTAATTCTTCTTTAAATGTTTGATAGAATTTACCTGTGAAGCCATCTGATCCTGGACTTTTGTTTGTTGGGAGTTTTTGTTTTGTTTTGTTTGTTTGTTTTGTACTGCTTCAATTTTGTTGCTAGTAATTAGTCTATTGAAATTTTCTGTTTCTTCTTGGTTCAATCTCAGAAGGTTGTATGTTTCTAGAAATTTATCCTTTTCTTCTAGGTTGTCCAATTTGCTGGCATATAATTGTTCGTCGTATTCTTTAATGATCCTTTGTATTTCTGTTGTATTGGTTATAACTTCTCTTTCATTTCTAATTCTGTTTATTTGGGTTCTCTTTTTTTCTTTATGAATCTGGCTAAAGTGTTGTCAGTTTTGTGTATCTTTTCAAAGAGCCAGCTCTTGGTTTCATTGATCTTTTCTATTGTTTTGGGGTTAGTTGTTTTTTTGTTTTGGGGATTTTTTGGTCTTAGTTCATTTATTTCTACTCTGATCTTTATTATTTCTTTCTTCCTACTTACTTTGGGTTTTGTTTGTTCTTTTTCTAGTTCCTTTAGGCTGTGGCCCCCAACCTTTTTGGCACCAGGGACCAGTTTCATGGAAAACAATTTTTCCACAGACTGGGTGGGGGGGATGGTTTCTGGATGATTCAAACACATTTATTGTGCACTTTATTTCTCTTATTATTACATTGTAATATATAATGAAATAATTATACAATTCACCATAATACAGAATCAGTGGGAGCCCTGACCTTGAGTTGTGATGAGTCTAAAAGCAACTGATTTATGATGGTCTCTGTGCAGTCAGACCTTTCTGCTAATGTTCATCTGTATTTGCAGCTGCTCCCCAGCACTAGCATCACCGCCTCAGCTCCACCTCAGATCATCAGGCATGAGATTCTCATAAGGAGCCACAACCTAGATCCCTTGCATGTGCAGTTTACAATAGGGTTCGCACTCCTATGGGAATGTAATGCTGCTGCTGATCTGACAGGAGGTGGAGCTCAGTCAGTAACAGGAGCAATGGGGAGTGGCTGTAAATACAGATGAAGCTTTGCTCACTCACCCACCTCTCACTTCCTGCTGCGTGGCCTGGTTCCTAACAGGTTCCCAGGAGTTGGGGACCCCTGCCTTTAGGTGTGAAGTTAGGCTGTTTACTTGGAATGTTTCTTCTTTCTTGAAGTAGGCCTGTGTATCTATGAACTTCCCCCTCTTAGAACTGATTTTGATGTATCCCATAGGTTTTGGAAAGTTGCGTTTTCCTTCTCATTTGTCTCCAGGTATATTTTAATTCCCTGTTTGATTTCCTCTTTGATCCATTGGTTATTTAGTAACACACTGTTTAGTCTCCACATGTTCTTTCCAGTTTTCTTCTTGTAGTTGATTTCTAGTGTCATACCACTGTGGTCGGAAAAGATGCTTGATATAATTTTAGGTTTCTTGAATTTATTGAGACTCTTTTGTGGCCTAATGTGTGATCTTGGAGAATGTTCCATATGCACTTGAAAAGAGTGTATTCTGCAATTTTGGGGTGAAATGTTCCATAAGTATCTATTAGATCAAGCTGACCTAATGTGATATTTAAGGCTATTGTTTCTGTATTGATTTTCTGTCTGGATATCTATTGATGTAAGTAGGGTATTAAGGTCTCTTACTTTCTCCCTTTGTTTGTTAATTATTGTTATTTTCTCTCTTTATGTCTGCTTATATTTGCTTTACATATTTATTTTCGGTGAGTGGACATTTATAATTGTTACATCCTCTTTTTTAATGCCCTTGTCTATCTCTTTTTAGTCTTTATTTTAAAGTCTATTTTACCTAATAGGAGTATTGCTACCCTAACTTTCTTTTCATTTGTATTTCCATGGAATGTCTTTTTCCATCCATTTACTTTAGTCTGTGTGTGTCTTTTGATCTGAAGTGAGTCCCTTATAGGGAGCATACAGATGGGTCTTGCTTTTTAACCCATCCTGCCACTCTGTGTCTTTTGATTACAGCATTTAGTCCATTTACTTTTAAAGTAATTATTAATGGACATGTATTTATTGTCATTTTGTTCATCACTTTTTTGGTTTTCGGAGGTCTTCTCTGTTCCTTTCTTCTTGATAGCTTTACTTTTGGTTTACTTGTTTTCTTTAGTGTCTTGTTTGGGTTTTCTCTTTTTTGTGGGTGTGTATATTTTTTAAGTTTCTGGTTTGTGATTACCATAAGGTGTGTGTCTATATATGTATGTAAAATGTATATACATGTATATGTATGTATATATGTATACACGCATATATATCAGTCTATGTTAAGCTGATAGGCATTTAAGTTCAAACACACTCTAAAAATACAGGGGAAGCCGGGATGGCTCAGTGGGTTAAGGGCTCATTTTGCAGCCTCGGGGACCGAGGATTGAATCCTGGCCCTGGTCCATGCGGACCTATATGCTGAACTGGGGTGAGCTTCCTGTGCCAGAGGCCCCCAGTTCAGTTCCTGCCCCCCAGTTCAGCCCCTGGCTTGAGGGGGTGTGCTTCCCATGCAGGAGGCCCCCAGCCCAGTTCCTGCCCTGCAGAGCCCCTGCCCAGCCCCTGCCCACCTGTGTGGAATGAAACCATGTCAAAAACTGATAACATACAGCTATGGAGACTGCTCTGGGTCCTCCACCTTCTCTCTGTCTCTGTCAAAAACAACAAATCTTTAAAAAAAATAAAAAAAAGTATTACATTTTTACTTCCCACTCTACACTGCTTTTGATGTCATATTTGAGATCATTTTGTTCTGTGAATAGCTATAGTAACTTTGCTACTTTTGTCTTTTAACCTTCATACCAGCTTTTTAAATGGCTGATTTGCTTTGTTTATTATACAGACACTCCTCACTTGACTGAGTTCCATTCCTAGGACTAGGTTGCTAAGTGAATTGATCAATAAGCGAAGAGCTTAAAGGCAGATGTCTTGTGGAATCTCTTGGTGCCACAGGCTATATATTCTTTGATATGATGTGATACCACACTTACAAATGAAATCTGGGGTCTTTTGTGATTGTGACCACTTCATGTAGTGAATGCTGGTCGACTGTGGGAACAAGACAAAGACTGAGAAAGGGGATTCCCTGCACTGAAGAACTGGGTGTAAGTCCCAGTGGTCGCTAAACAGGGCGGTCATTAAGTGAAGGTGGCTGTATATCTGCCTTTACATGTGAGATTTTCTTCTTAAATGTATTTTCTTATTTCTCGTTATGACCTTTTCTTTTCTGCTTAAAGAAGACCCTTTAACATTTCCTATAAAGCTGTTTTTTAGTTGTGATGAGCTCCTTTAGTTTTTGTCTGGAAATTCTTTCTCTTTTTCAATTCTGAATGATAAAATTTCCAGGTAGAATTCTAGGTTGTACATTCATTTCAGCACTTTAAATAAGTTGTGCCACTTCCTTCTGGCCTGTGAAGTTTCAGCTGAGAAATCAGTTAACACCTTTTTGGTGTTTCCCTTGTATGTGAATAGTTGTTTACCATAGTTGTTTACCGCCTACTGCCTTCAAAGTTGTCTCTCTAACTTTTGACATTTTAGTTACAATATTTCTTGGTGTGGGCCTCCTTGGGTTCATCTTGCTTGGAAATCTCTGTGCTTTCTGGGCATAGATGTCTGTTTCCGTCTTCAGATTAGAAAAAAAAATTTTTTTTTTATTTTATTTATTTTTGACAGAGAGATATACAGAGACAGAGAGAGAGCTGAACTGGGGTCTCCCCAGTTCAGCACATGGGTCTGCACGGGCCGGGGCCGGGATTCGATCCTCAGTCTCCAGGCTGCAAAGTGAGCGCTTAACCCACTGAGCCATCCTGGCTTCCCCAAGATTAGGAAAAATTTTCAACTGTTATTTCTTCAGATAAACTTCCTTCCCCTTTGTCTCTCTCCTCTCCTTCTGGGATCCCTATAATTTGAATGTTACTGTGTTTAATGTTGTCCCAGAAGTCCCTTAAATCATCCTTGTTTCTCTTATTCTTTTTTCTTTTTTTCTCAAATTAATGTTTTTCTAAAGATTTTATTATTTTTGACAGAGACAAAGAGAGACAAAGAGACAGAGCAGTTTTCATAGTTGTATGTCATCAGGTTTCGACATGGTTTCATTCCACACAGGTGGGTGGTGACCATGCAGGGCAGGAACTGGGTTGGGGGCCTCCCGCATGGGAAGTGCTCCACCCCTGAACCAGGGGCCTAGTGGGGGGTTAAGAACTGAACTGGAGGGCAGCTGGGATGGCTCAGTGGGTTAGGCGCTCACTTTGCAGCCCCGGGGACTGAGGATTGAATCCCGGCCCCGGCCTGTGCGGACCCATATGCTGAACTGGGGAGTGCCCCCAGTTCAGTTCTCACTGGGGAAAGACCCTGGCCCAGTTCCTGCCCTGTGCAGCCCCGCGCCCACCTGTGGAATGAAACTATGTGGAAAAACCGATAATGTGCAACTATGGAGACTGTTCTGGGCCCTCCCCTTTCTCTCTGCTCTGTCTCTGTCAAAAACAATAAGTAAATCTTTAAAAAAAAGAACTGAACTGGGGGCCTCTGCATGGGAAGAACACCCCAGTTCAGCATATGGGTCCCCACGGGTCAGGGCTGAGTTTCGATCCTCAGTCCCTGGGGCTGCAAAATGAGCGTTTAACCTGCTGAGCCATCCCTGTTTCCCCTCTTTTTTTCTTTTTGCCATTCTGATTGGGCAATTTCCACTATTCTATCTTCCAGGTCACAATCTGTTCTTATGTATTATCTAATATGCTATTGATTCACTCTAATGTATTTTTAACTTCAGTTATTGTATTCTTCAGCTCTGACTGGTTCTTTATTGTATTTTCTATCTCTTTGTTGAACTTCTCCCTGAATTCCTCTATTCTACTCTCAAGTTTGGTGAGCATCCTTATGACTGTGTCTTTGAATTCTTTATCAGGTAAATTAATTACCTCCTCTTCATGATTGTTTTTTATTTCCTGGGCTTTTTTCCTATTCCTTCATTTGTTCCTAGAAATTAGATGAGAGAGCTGTCTCTCCCAAACTTGAAAAAGTGGCCTGTGTATAAGTGAGCTCTGTGGAGACTGTGTGCTGAATGAGTTTGGCAGGCAGGCGGGTGTGTGCAGAGCCTGGGGTGCTGGTTGTCGGGGATGAGCAAGCTGGGAAGGATGGCCCTTTGTGTGCACACATGTGTGGAGGCTCCCCGTCGTTCCGGCTGTCTGTGGCTGGAGTGGGGTCTTAGTGGGGCAGCCTGGTGCCGGCCCTGCTGTGCCCTGTTGGTCTCACCGGAACAGGCTACTACGGGTCGGTGCCCTGTTCTGGTTGTCCACGGCAGGAGCAGGGTCTGGGCTGGGCAGCCCATCCTGCTGGCCCTGCTTGCGCTAGCTCTGGGCGGGGTGGCCCAGGGCTCATGTGGCAGTGCCCTGCTGGGTCGGTTGTGCATGCGTGCCACAGCATCCTGTGGGTCCTGCTGCAAGACGTTCCAGGGCAGGATGACTGGGAATGCGCGGCAGCCCCCGTGCCTTGCAGGTCGGCTAGAGTACCTGAACAGAGCTTCCACCTGTGCTGCTGTGTAGGTGGAGGGGGGACATACACAATGGCACTCACCAGCACCTGCGATCCCACAGAGTTCTCGTGGTTTCCCTACAGTCTCTCCCTCTCTCTCTCTCATTGTGCAGCAGCTGCTCAATCAGCCCTCCATTGTCTTTCAGGCGGAATTGTTCTACGTGTAGGTGATTTTCCAGGGTGTTCTTTGAGGGGGCGAGTTCAGTACCCTCCTACACTGCCATCTTGCACCTGCCTCTAAAGCATTATTCTTAGATGGAAACTAACAGATATGTCATGAAGCAGAATGCAAAGTCACAGTCGTTTTTAAGATAAGATGCAAGGCCTTCCAGAAACTGCCTGCGCCGTCTCCCCACCTTCTGCTTCATTTCTGCTATTGAGCATCTCTGCCCAGGTGACGGGCAGGCTTCCCCCAACCATCTCATGCTCATGACAACCCCACCACATTGGGGTGCCAGTGGTCCCCACTTACAGAGGAAATCTGAGGCTCAGAGAGGTGCAGCGACTCAGCTCCGGTCACACAGTAACCAGAAAGGGCTGCAGGTCTTGGCCACTATACTTTCCCATCTCTCTAAAATCATCACGTGGGGAGAGTTGTCTGTGAGGAACTGATTCTAGACTGTTCTAGACTGTTCTAGAACAGTCCAAACCCTGTTTCATGGAATTCTAGGGAGTGAGGGGAGGTCCCAATAGAGGCCCAGGCTCGTCCTGCCAATCAGTCTGGTATGTTGGGCTTCCGTGCAGGGTTTCATTCCGAGGGGAAGGTTCTACAGCTGAGGCAGAGTTGGGACATGGTGTCCGGTTTCTCACGCTAAGGTGCTGAGCCACTGGAAATCCGCAACAGCATCCGTGCGCACCCTCAGCAAAGCTCAGAGTCCAGTACGTGAGATGAGCGCCATACCCCCAGCCCAGCCTGGCCTGGAGGGGAGTGGGGGCCCTTCCTGCCCAGGCCCCCCTCTCCCAGCGCCTCCTACCTGAAGTCCTCAGACGCCAGCACCTCATAGTAGTAGAGGAGTTTGCACCTGGGGCCAGGGCTCTGCAGGGCTATCAGGACGTCCTCCACGACCTTGCCAGGGGGGCTGTGCATTTGCCACTGGAGCACGTAGATGCCGGGCCAACGGGTCACGTGGGAGCCCTGAAACAGCAGCCACCCGAGGCTCTGGTCCTGGGGACACAGTCGTCCTGCTCCCCCTCTGCTGTCACCCCCATAGCCCTAGCAGCTCCCAGCCTCCCTCTGCCTGTGGGTGTGGCGTGGTGACCACCTGCATTTTGTGGGGCTTTTGTTCTGCGGACCAGGCTTTGCACACTGGGGGGTTCTGCACAGGGACGTGGGAGGGGGAGCTCGCAGGTGTGAGAGTTTGTCGAGAACAGAGAAAGGGGGATGGGACCCCGGGGAGGGGGCTGCTGGTGTGTGTGTGACAGCCCTCTGCTCCACTTGCCACAGAACCTTAGGTAAGATCTGCAGGTCTCTCCAGTGCTTCTGTGTGTGTGCATGTGTGTATGTGTGACTGCATATGTGAGCACGTGTGTGTGACTGCGTATGTGAGCGCATGTGTGTATGCATGCGTGTGTGGCTGCACATGTGAGTGCCTGTGTGTCCGTGCATGTATGACGAGGTGTATGTGAGTGTGTGTGTGTATGTGTGTGTGAGTGTGTGTTTGGGGGCTGCTGATGTTCAACCTGGCCTCACGGAGGGTGTGAGGGTCAGCCCGGTGGCTGATGTTTGGGGCTCTGTCCGCGTTCTCTGCCCAGGCCTACAGTTTCTGTGCTGCACAGGCTCTGGAACTTGACGGTGTGTCAGAAGTCCCTAGGAGAAGGTGGGGGCTGCAGATTCCCAACCCCACACCCAGAGGTTCTGAGTCACCTGCTGGACGTGGGGCCTGAAAACCTGCATCTTTAGCACAAGTCCCAGGGGATTCCGAGGCTGGGGTCCTGTGGTCCTGGTCCTGGGTCTGTCTCTCTCCCTCACTGTCTAGCAGCGTCCCTGAGGCTAAGGACCAAGTCCCGTTTGTCCACTGCTGTGCCCCCAGAACGCTGGCACATAGTGGACACTCTGTCCTGGGTGATGAATGAATAAATGAACTGAGGATTCAAACCTGGATGCTCTCCCCTTCCCGGCAGACAAGCGGGGCCTCCAAGCGGCTGTACTCTGTGCCCAGCACCCAGCCTTTGTCCGCTGGCTGCCCACTGGCTCTGGCCTCAGGCTCCCGGGGGGCCAGCTTGGGTGCCTGCTTAGTGTGGTAGAGGCTGAACACCACGTCCCCTCGCAGGATGTCGAAGTCCCAGGTGATGACTGACTCCCCCTCCAGAATCTCCACTGTGACCTGTGTGGGGACAGGTGGGGTCTAACAATGGACCCTCACGCCCCCGTCTGAAATTCTGGGAGGCCCCATCCTGCTTCCAGGGCTGACTCACAGCCACCGAGTGCCTGACAGGAGAGCACAGAGGCCGGCAGGGCTACTCTGGGGGGCTCGACATGCCCAGCGCGCCCCACGGGTCAGGCTGGGCCGCACTGTGGCTAACACAGCCCCTTAGCTTAGATTCTTGCCCATGTTCATCCTGCCCCGCCCCTCCTTGCGGGTTTCCCCTGAGATCTTGGCCCCAACAAATCGCCGGCATGAGGACCCTCATTTCCAGCTCTGCTCCAGGGGACCCTAACCTATAATGACACCCCAGCCCAGTGGGCTCCCCCAGCCCACAGCCCCAGCACCTCGTGGGGAGCCCCATGGAGCACGCTGGCTGACTGGTAGGTCTCTCTCCACTGGTGCAGCTGGTCTGCATGCTCCTGTTCATCTCCCATCAGATAGAGGGACTTGGGGACCAGCCCTCCTTCGGAGACATTACACTGTGAGACAAAGACAAAGGTGGCAGCTCAGGGCCCAGCCAGGCCTGGCTGACCCCCAGGAGGGTGCTCTGTGACCCATGAAACCACACTTGTATCAGTGACCCCTTAGCAAGCTGGGCACTGGGCTTTTGCAACCCCATTGAGCCCCAAGAACCACAAGCATGCGGTATACACTATTCTTCTTCCCATTTCACAGAGGAGGAAAACAGAGGCCCAGAGAGGTCAGGCAGTAGAGGTCACACAGTGGGAAGTGGCTGAGCCAGGGCACACACCCACATTTGTAGGCCCCAGGCTCAAGTCCCTTATCACTAGATGAGTCTTGCAGGCCCATTTGCTAAACAGAAGTCATACATACATATCGCAACACGTGGAGGAAACAAACAGGCTTGGCCACATTCCTACAACATGTGTGTGTGTGTGTGTTTTACACCCCACACCCCCTCCTCCAAATTATGCAAGTGTGCTGTTTGGTATTTCTGTTAGAGAAGGGAAGAGGGCCTGCCCTCCCCAGCCAGATGAGATAAGATAGCTGTCACCTGGCTGGGCTGCCACCGGAAGCAGCTGTCCAATTGCCCCATGCCCTGCCGTTGTGGGTGAGGGGTAAGCCCCTTTGGGCACTCCGGTTCCAGGGTCCAGGCCTCTGGGACAGTTGAATCACCCCCTTCTGCAGCAGAGAGTGCGATTCCAACAGGTACACTCTGACTGTATTCTAGCAACCTGATCTTAGTGGGGGATGCAGGAGGGGCAAACCTTTGACTGGCCTGGTCTCTGGACTTCTGGAAACTTCTGTCTCGCTCACTATGAAAGAACCAAGGTAAGGCCCTTCCTTCAGAGAGGAGTCACCTCTCTTTGGCGCAGCTTCTAAAACCAGCCCTGCCACAGCTCTCCCCACCCCGGGTCTTTGGCCAAGGTCACAGCCTGCCCCCTCCCGGAGCCCAGGGCCCCAGCGGCCTCACCATGCACTCTCCCCCAAGGAAGTCGGGGATCACTTCTTTATCCAGGTAGTCGACCAGGCCTCCAGGGCCCTGGTAATTGCTGCCACTGTAGATGAGGAACTTCTGCCTGGTGTTCTCATTGATGAAGGGGCTGATCTAAAGAAGAGGACATGAGGCAGAATGAAAAATGAATTTTTTATTGAGGTGTAATCCACATAAATAGAATTAACCATTTTAAAGGGAACGATTTAGTGGCTTGCGGTTCATTCGCTGCGTGGCGCAGCCATCACTGTTTTCCAATTCCAAGACATTTCCATCCTCCTGAAAGGACACCCCACCCCCATCAGCAGTCACTCCCCTCTCTCCTTCCAGCCCACCGCCCCTCCCCTGCAACCACTAGTCTACTTTCTGTCTCTATGGATTTGCCTATTCGGAACACTTCATATAAAGGGAATCATACAATATGTGGCCTTTTATGCCTGGCTTCTTTCATGTAGCATCTGTGTGTAGCATTATCAGGACTTTTTTTTAATGGGTGAATTATATTCCACCGTATGGGTGATCATTTATTTATTTTTTTATTTTTATTTTTATTTTTTTTAAATATATTTTTATTTATTTTTACTTTTGACAGAGAGAGATACAGAGACAGAGAGAGAACTGAACTGGGGGAGCTCCCAGTTCAGCATATGGTTCCGCACGGGCCGAGGCCGGGATTCGATCCCTGGTCCCCAGCGCTGCAAAGTGAGCACCTAACCCACTGAGCCATCTCGGCTTCCCCCATTTATTTATTTATTTATTTATTTTTAATCCCAGATGGAAAGTATTTCAACATCAAACTCTAAGCTGCATGTTGATCTGATGTTTCATGGCATCGTTAATGCTGGTGTGGCGTCTGAATCAACAAGTAGGTGTGGGGGCGGGAGAAAGGGAAAGAAGGAGGGAGGAATAAAGGAGTGAGACACTTAGCGTATCAGGGCACAAGCCAATTCAGCAAGGAATGCTACAGGCAAAAGATGGATTGGAGGAAGCCAGGATGGCTCAGCGATTTAAGCACTTGCTTTGTAGCCCTGGGGACCGAAGATCCAGTCCCGGCCCCAGCCCATATGGACCCATGTACTAAACTGGGGTGTGCTTCCCATGTGGGAGGCCCCCAGACCAGTTCCTGCCCTGCGTGGCCCCTGCTCACCTGTGTGGAATGCAACCATGTTGAAAACTGATAACATACAACTATGGAGACTGCTCTGGGCCCTCCCCCTTCTGTCTCTGTCTGTCAGTCAAAAACAATAAAATAAATCTTAAAAAAAAGAAAAGATGGACTGGGAACTGGGATCCCACTTCTGTAGTCACTCTCCTTTGGTCCCCACCCTGGAAGGTGGTCCCCTATTCCATCTGGTGTGGCCACTGGGGGGAGGGCAGCAGGAGATGGGAGGTGGGTGCCTCCCCCATCCCTTTCCCAGCTCAGCACCCCTGGCCAACCCTGCCCCTGTTCCAGCTCTCATGGGCTCCTCTTGTCCGTGAAGTCCCGGGCGAGTCCTTGGGGGCCTCTCCATCCCAGCTGCACCTCTGCAAGGCATTCCTTCATGCCAGCCCACCCCTCCTCCTGTGCCATCCATCTGGGTGAATCCTCCTTCCCAGTGACAGGCTCCCACCCCCACCCAATGTACTACATGCCCTTAGGAACTCTCCAGTGAAGTCATGCGCTTCTCACAGGGGCCAGGCTGTTTCCGGGTACAAAGCTTCCGTAGCAGCTCCTGCTGTCCAGCCCCGCCTTGGCAGAGCCACCGAAGCGAACTCCCGGCCCCAAAGTCTGCTCACGCGCCCACGTGACAGTCCTCGGGGGGCGGGGGGGCCCTGCTGCCCCTCTCCAGGCTGTGGTCACCACAGCCTGACCGCAGGCGCTGGGCCTGAGCCTCTTCCCCAGCTCCCTCGGGGCAGCCGCCCTTCCGCTCTGGTCCTCTCCAGCCCCCTGCAGTGCTGCTCCAGTCCCTCTAGAGCTGGGTCCTGCCTCGGGCCTTCACGCAGGTGCAGGCTGCCTCCTCTGCCCTTCCCCCTGCCCGCCCTGTGTGACTCCTGCTCCTTCCTCAGGACTCAGCCACTAGTCACCTCCTCGGGGGACCTTCCTCATCTAAATGATCCCCCTGGCTTAGTCTCTTCAAGAACCCCAAACGTCCTCAAGCCCTGTCACAGGGAACCGTGCAGCCTTCCCTTGGGTGGTGTCTGGTTTCTCTCCCCCCACCCCCGTGACAGTGGGGGAGGCACAGGGGCTGGCTGTGCACTCTGAATCCCCAGGGCCTGGAAAGGTGCCTAGCACATAGTAGGTGCTTAGTGAAACACTGAATCCATTTAACTTGAATCGCTGTCTTGATGGAACCTCCGTTTACAGCACTTCTCAGGCTTTCACGGGCACTGAGCCCCCCACCCCTGGCACTGGATGCCAAGTTCACAGGACTGGGAGGGGCCTGCATGCACCGGGCTGGGGACCAGGGGCAAGGCCTCGGGACAGCGGTTTTCAACCACAAATGACAACTCATCAGTGGTTATGAACGCAGTCTAGTGCCGCACAACGAGCCTATTTGTGTGTGTGCATGTATGTGCACACATGCACACGTGTGCAGGATGCGGCATAAAGGATATTTCTTACTGTGGGTTGTCGGCAAAATGTATGAAAATCTCCACAGCACAGGATGCCAGCAGTCCTCAGACCCAGCTCACAGGAGCCCCAGGACCCTGTACAATTCTGAGTGTGACTCGAGTGTCCACGAAGCAGGACAAAGCACACCATCAGTACTCAGACGTAAAAAGAAACCAGGTACTGACACGGGCTACAGTGTGGATGAACCTGAAGTCAGATGCAAAAAGACTCACAGTGCTTGATTCCATTTACAGGCAATATCTAGAAGAGACATATCCGTGGAGACATAAAGTAGGTTCCTGGTTGCCAGGAGCTGGAGGTGTGGGGGGTGGAGGACTGTTAATGGGTACGGAGCTTTTTGGGGGGTGATGAAAATGGTGGCACGACTGTGAATATACTAAAAACCACCGACTTGTGCACTTTGAAAAGGGGGTGATCTTTACAATGTATGAGTTAGAAGAAACTACAGGACAAGCAGGCAGCCGCAGCTCACAGAGGGACCCCCGCCCATCTCAGCCTCCCTCTTACCAGAGTCCAGAGCACGGGGAAGACACGGGGGGCGCGCACGATGAGCAGCCGGCCCAGGGTCTCGGGGTAGTTGTCCGCAACCACCTCGATGATCCGCAGGAGGGCCTTCACCCCCGGCCGCCACAGGTGCCGCATGTTCAGCCCTTCCAGGTCCACCAGGCAGGTCCAGGAGCTGCGGCAGACATGGGCCCCCTCGCTCCACGCTCGGCCACCTCCCAGGGACCCCCAACACCCTCCGCGGGGACCCGCGGGGCCAACAGACAGGGGCGGACAGAAAGGATCAGTGAGGCAGGGCTGGGGACAGAAGCAGCAAGGGCTAAAAGGAGGACACTCCTGTGGATCCTGCCACTGTAGGGAGACCCCCGTGGCAAGGAAGCTCAGAGTATGGACTTTGAGGCTGAGCACCCGAATTCAAGAGTCCCCTTCACCCCTGAGAGCTGTGTGACACAGGCAACTTCCTCTCCAGGACAGCGGGACAGTCACAGTCCCCATCTCAAGCGACTGTTGTTAGGACTGAATGGGATGGTATATGTAAAGTTTTCTGCAAGAACAGGCACATAGCATGCACTCAGTAAAAGCTAGTTACTACTACTGGTTGTTAAAAAGGTGCTGACAACAAAATAGACCATAACTGCTAAGAACAAATGCTCCAGAGGCAGACGCCCTGGGTTCAAATCCCAGTCCTGCCCACCGGCTGTGTGGCCTTGGCTAAGTTACTTAACCTCTCTGGGCCCCCATTTCATTAGTACCAATTCCTTAGGGAAAAAATGGCCATTTTATAGCAGCTGTTAGTCCTGGGAGTCTGTCCATCCCAGCTTTGTTCTTTCCTGTCCACATCGCTGTAAAGAGCCTTTTTTTGTGACACCCTGTCATCTGAGCCATCTGGGGTGAATTCCACTTCTGGCCAGGACCCTGACTGATGGATTCTCCACCCTGACCCCAGTGTACGTCCCCTTAGGAAAGTGCATGATTTCCGTGAAGATCAGAGTATTTGGGGATAAACAGCTTCAGTAGCAGGTCCTGTCTCTTCTTCCTTCCTAGGGCTGTGACAAGGACACGAATCAAGGTGCTCAGAAGAGCAGCCAATACACAGTAAGTTCTCTGCTCGCATTTGTGTTAGCTCTTAACAGTAATTGTTTTTGATAATCCATAAAGAACCTTTAGGACTAGTTATTATTCCCACATTACAAAACAGGAAAGGTTCAGTGACTTTGGGAACAATGCCACTGTGATTACTGCTGAGGGAAACTGAGTCAGGCATAGAAGTTTGGGGAAGTCAGAGAGGGGCAGTGGGTTACTGGCTACCCCAAGACCCTGGCGAGGTCCACCTGCCTGGGAGACAGAGTCAAGGTAGAACTTGGGGTGGGAGAGCTGGTCCCAAAAAACCAAGGTCAGGAGGCTGCATGGCCTGGCACAGTGGTCCCCAGCCTTTTTGGCACCAGGGACCAGTTTTGTGGAAGACAATTTTCCCACAGAGAGGGGTGGGGGATGTTTTGGGGTGATTCAAGCACATTATATTTATTATGCACTTTATTATTGTTATTACATTGTGATATAGAATAAAATAATTATACAACTCTCTTGCCACTATCAAGCCTGCCACCTGATGCAGCTTGTCACTTGCCACTCACTGACAGGGTTTTGATAGGAGTCTGCAAGCGGTTGATTTATGATGGTCTCTGTGCAGTCAGACCTCTCTGCTCATGTTAATCTGTATTTGCAGCCGCTCCCCAGCACTAGCATCACCGCCTCAGCTCCACCTCAGATCATCAGCCATGAGAGTCTCATAAGGGGCCACAACCTAGATTCCTCACATGCGCTGTTCACAACAGGGTTTGTGCTCCTATGAGAATCTGATGCTGCCGCTGATCTGACAGCAAGATACAGATGGGGAGCAGCTGTAAATACAGATGAAGCTTCTCTCGCTCTCCCACCACTCCCCTCCTGCTGTGCCGCCAGTTCCTAACAGGCCGCAGACCAGTGCCAGTCCATGGCCCAGGGGTTGGGGACCCCTGGCCTGGCAGATAAAGTCCTCGACCTGGAGCCAGACAGAAACAGGTTCAATTCCCAACTCTGCCACTTACCCACTTAGCAACCTTGGATGAGCCTCAGTGTCCCCCTCCCTCAAGGACGGGGACGATACAGTCCCTGCTTCACAGGATCGCTGTGAGAATTACGGGGGACGCTTCTGTGACGCGCCTGGCACGCTGCCTGGCACAGCGTCCATGCTCAGGGAACCTTGGCAGTTTTTACTGTTTGGGGGAATTTGTCCCAGGCGGGGTTCTTGCCTGATGGGGCGGCCAAACTGTTTGGTGTTCCCTTCACACCTCTTCTGTCCTTCCTCGTTGACAGAAAGAATCTGGAAGGTAGAGAATGTGCTGGAACATTCACTTGGCTTCTTCACCCACAGGCAGCCCCAGGGGCTCCGGGAAGTGGGGACCCTGACTCACGTGCTGCAGCAGCGCCTCCTCCCCCACGGCCTTCATCAAGCCTTTAGTGTCCATGTGGCCCAGGCGCAGGATGTACAGCGGGCGGCCATCTTCACAAAGAGAGGGGGCGTGATTGAGGGGATGCTGGTGAGAGAGCAGGTCAGAGCCGCCCTGGGAACTTACCCTCCTCGGAGGAGGTGCCGGGCTGTGGCTCCCCAAGGCCCAGGCCGTCCATCATCTACTGACACCCGGCCTGCTCCCCAGGGGCCGGGGCCACTTACAGTGACAGCAACAACAGACGGGGTCAAAAATGTGGGTTTAGGGGACAGCTCAGCAGTTGTGGGCTTGCCTCGCAATCGTGAGGTCTGGGGTTTGATTCCCGGCCCTGGCCCGTGTAAACCCTTAGGCTGAACTGCAGCACAACTGGTAACCGCTAGGATGGCGCGGCAGCGAAGGTTCTCGCCTCCCATGAGAGGCCTCTGGTTGGGTTCCTGCCTCTCACAGCCCACATCCGCCTGTGGACTAAAACCATGTCACAGCTAATGTACAACTATGGAGACTGCTCTGCCCACCCCACACCCCTCATCCCTCACCTCTCTCACAACAATAAAATAATCATATATATATATATGATATATATATATATATATATATATCATATATATATATATATATGTATTTTTTTTTTTTTTACACCATAAAGGAAACTGAGTATGGGGCACCTGGGAACTCTCTATATGCACAGCCCTAGCCACTTTTCTGGAAACCTACAATTGTTCTAATATTAAAAGTGGACTCTAAAATGTTTTTTAAAAGAGGATATAAACCATGTAATGAAGAAGTGTATAGAGAGAGTAGATCAGAATTGGTTCGTCGCTTTCTGTCAGCCAAAGCAAAAAGGAAAAACAAGGAACTCTATGCTAGTATAGCTGATTCTGGTATTTGCTGTAATTCTATAAAGTCACCTCAAACACTGAGGTGACAAATACTGAACCACTGCTTCTAGGAGAAAGACAGGGTTCGGTGCCTGCCAGCCTCGAGTCAGACAACACAGAACCCTGTTTGGTGTGTGTGACATTTCAGGACATCTGATTTGACGCATATTTGAATGCAGGGCCAGCAACACTGTAACGCTTGCCTGAAGGAAGCTGATCTCTCACAGACATTTTCTCCATGAGGCACATCACAGCCTCTTGCACTTGGGTGCACTAGACAGCACCTCTGCACTATGCCTGGGGGCAGGGGGGCATTTTAAACAGCAAAGTCACCAACAAAAGCAAAAAAAAAAAAAAAAAGCAAAAAGTGAGGCACTACGTGGACTGCCCAAAGAACGCTTTTTACAGTGTGAGAGCTGAAACTCGTTCAACCTCGCCTGGGGATGTGCAGGTTGGGCAACTCAGATTGTTGTTTTTTTCTTGCCATTCTGTTCATGTCCATTAATGACCATAGAAGCATCCTAAATATGGATTTGGGGTCTATAAATAAATTTTAGTGAATAAGCAAATTCATAAATATGGGCTACATGAACACTGAGGATCAAATGTAATATTAAAAGTGTCCCAACCAGTTTCTTCAAGACAGTCCAGCATTTCCCCTAATTAACGTAACAGTTGACCCTTGAACAACATGGGTTTGAACTGCATGGGTCCATTTATATGTGGATTTTTTCAATAAATACACAGTTGGCCCTCCGTACCCCTGGTTTTCACATCCATAGATTTGACCAACCACAAATCAGTGATCCACCATTGGGAATCTGCAATGAAGGCCTGCTGTACGCACCATTTCACATAGGGGACCTTGAGCATCCATAGATTTTCCACTAGGGGAGAGTGGTCTGGAACGAATTCCCCACAGATACCAAAGGACTATTGTAGTTAAGTTTGGGGGGAGTCAAAAGTTATATGCAGATTTTCTACTGCATGGGATGTCAGCACCCCTAACCTCCACATTATTCAAGAATCAACTATGTATGAAGTTTTACATAAAGGACATGGAAAAATCATAATAGGCCCTGGTTTCAATGGCAGCTTAATAAAAAAATTAAAAAATAAAAAATCCAGGGGAAGCTGGGATGGCTCAGCGGGTTGAGGACTCGTTTTGCAGCCCCGGGGACCAAGGATTGAATCCCGGCCCCGGCCCGTGCAGACCCATATGCTGAACTGGGGTGTGCTTCCCATGCGGGAGGCCCACAGTTTGGTTCTCGCCCCTCCAGTTTGGCCCCTGGCTTGAGGGGGCGTGCCTTCCGTGCAGGAGGCCCCCAGCCCTGTTCCCACCCTGTGTGGGCCCCACCCCCTCACCTGTGCAGAACGAAACTGATGATGTACAACTATGGAGACTGCTCTGGGCCCTCCCCCTTCTCTCTGCTCTCTGTCTCTGTCAAAAACAATAAAATACATCTAAAAAAAATCCAGGTATTTATAGTAGATTGAATAACCTCCCTCCCAAATTCACATCTATTCACAACTTCAGAATGTGGCCTCATTTAGAAATAGGGTCTTTGCAGATGTAATTAGTTAAGGATCTTGAGATGAGATCACCCTGGATCAGTGTGGGCCCTACATCCAATGACCTGGGGGCTTTATAAGGAGAGGAGAGGACGCAGAGAGGGAGGCCATGTGAAGACAGAAGTGGCGACTGAAGTCATGCTGCCAAGCCGAGGGACACCTGGGGCCACCAAAGCTGGAAAAAGCAAGGAAAGCATTCCACCTGCCTAGAGCCCCCAGAGAGATCACGGTCTTGCCCACGCCTTGATTTCAGATTTCTGGCCTCCAGAACCCAGAGAGAATACGCTTCTGTGGCTTTAAACCACCCAGCTTGTGGTGATTTGCTGGGGCAGCCACAGGACACTAATGCAGCAGTCGCTTGTAGCCCAGCTCTGCCTTCTTCATGGCTGGGCTGTCGCCTCAAAACATACGGTACCTCCAATGCCCCGAAGAGTCAAGAGGAAAACTCAGAATCATGAAAAGTGACATTCGACGTGCATCCAGTAGTGACCAAAGTGTGCACTGTTGGTCACAGAGCTCAAGAGACGCACCTGTGTCCTGGTAGTGCCAGCCCCCTGCGTAGAACTCCTTCAGGAGGGCAGGGGGGCGCCAGGTCTGAAGGAGGAGGTCCACCTGGTGCTGCTTGCGCCAGCTCAAGGACTGGCACAGCATCTCCCAGGCTCTGTCCAGGTGGAAGTCTCGAGCCCGCAGGAACCGAAGGATGTGCTCATCTTTGGGAATCTGGGAGAAGAAAGAGAAGCAGCCCCATAGAATGGGGTTCCCTAACTCAGTGCATAAACTTGCCTGGCTAGCTCAGGATGAATGCTTGCCTTGCAGCCATGAGGTCTGGAGATCGAATTCTGGCCCTGGCCCATGTAACCCATATGCTGAACTGTGGCGCAACTGGTAACGGCCTAGAATAGATAACTCAGTGGCGAAGGTTCTCGTTTCCCATGTGGGAGGCCCCCAGTTCAGTTCCCACCCCGCACAACCCCACATCCACCTGTGTGGAATGAAACTATGTCACAACTAATGATGTACAACTATGGAGACTGCTCTGGGCCCTCCCCCTACTCTCTCTCTCTTTCAAACAATAAAATAAATCTTTTTAAAAGTCTCTAGAAAATGAGCCTCCCATCTCATCTATAATAAAAGTGTATAGCTGGGGAAAGGGCCATATGCATCCACAAGCCAAGCACTGCTGGCAGCCACCAGAAACCAGGAGACATGGGATAGATTCTCCCCTAGAGCTTCCAGAAAGAACCAACCCTGCCACACACATCATTGATCTGACGTCTGGCCTCCCGAACGGGGCAAGAATAAATTTCTGCTGCTTTAAGCCACCCGGTTTGTGGCATTTTGTATCAGCAGCCCCGGCCATCAATACACCCCTCTTAACAAACTGTTTTATGAGCTGATAAATCCCTTTTTTCCCTGCCTTGTTGATTCAAACTGCCTTCCTGCCACATGTAACCCAGAGAGTCTAATAGCTGAGGTGACAAGCTAAGACCCCACCAGTCCCATTCAAAAGGGCACTTTCCTGAGTATCAATCCGAGCCAGATGCAGCTCTAAGCACTTTATGTGGACTGTCCCTTTAATTTGCTCTGGGAGTGTGTATGGTAACATTATTTCCATTTTATGGCTGAGGAAACAAGCACACAGGTTACATCCCAGCCCAACACTAACTCCCTTGTCTGTCCAATGTGGGGGAAGTGGGGTGGGGGGTGTTGGGGAAGAAAGGACAGCAACTCATTCAACTAAGCAGGAAGTCCTTATGCAACAGAGTCAAAGGTCAAGTCCATACTTGGGACCTGTTTGCATAATGGACATTCATGGTGTGGGACTTAAGAGTCTCAAGGCAAAAATCCACGTGCAGTCAAAATCAACCTGCACAAGCCATTAAATCTCTTAGAAAAGAGCATGGCTTTGTGAACACAGGGCTATACATCAGTAGTTCTCAACTGTGGGTGACGGTGCCCCACAGGGGACATGTGGCGATATCTGGAGCCATTTGTAGTTCTCAAAACTGCTCCACACCCCACAGTGCACAGGACGGCCCCCACCACAAAGCACGGTCCAGCCTCAAACGCCAACAGCGCCAAATCAGTGATAATGCACAGCATGTGTTACAGAGACATGAGACAGCATATCATGAAAAGACGGCAAAATCGAAGTGTCTAGTTTTGCTGGCTATACAAACGTATTTCCCCGGCCCTTCCTCCGCTGTGCCTGAGGCCGGGGCAGCGATGACTGCATCGCTCCGGCCGGCCATCGCCCTGCACTCACCTTGCCTCTGTGGGTTTCCTGCAACCAGTGCCGGAGCTGGACCAAGCAGCTCTCCTGCACAGGCGTGAGACGGCCCAGGCATCTCTCGATGTAGCCCGCATCCGGCTTGTCCCCTAGCGGAGACAAGAGTAAGATGCCATGTCTCCCCATCGTGGGATCTACCCTTTCTGGAAGCCTCTCCTTACAGGCCACCTCGATCTGAAATGCAGTTCCAAGCCACGTGGTGGCCCGTTCACAAGATGACAGCCACCTGGGTTCCAACCCATTTCCAAGGTGGTTCTGCACTTGTGCCGGGGACCTCACTGTGGCAAGTGACGTGTCCCCCACTGACTAGGTTGACCAGATGTCCCTACCATTGTTTTGTTCAGTTTAAAATGGTACACTGGGTCAACCTACCACTGACCTTCAGAAATGGGATAACTCCCACCCTCTGGAGGGTTTTTTGATCCCCCACCCCTCTCTCCTTTGGCAACCATCAGTTTGTTTTCTACATCTATGGGTCTTTCATTTTTGTTTTGTTTTGTTTTGTTTAGATCTACGCAGTTTTTGTCTTTCTCTGGCTCATTTCACTTAGCATAGTACCCTCTAGGTCCATTCATGATGGCACAAATGGCAAGCTTTCATTCTTTCTTACTGCTGAATAATATTCTATTGCATATACTCACATATAATACATCATCTTTATCCATTCACCTGTTGATGGACATCTAGGTTGTTTTTAGATCTTGGCTACTCCAAATAATGTTGCAGTGAACATAAGGGTGCACATATCTTTGCAAATTAGTGTTTTGGATTTCTCTGGGTAAATACCCAGGAGTGGAATTGCTGGACCCCATGGCAGCTCTTTTTAAGGATTTTTGAGGCACCTTCATATTGTTTTCCGTAGTGGCTGCACCAATTTCTATTCCCACCAACAGTGTACAAGGGTTCCCTTTTCTCCACTTCCTCACCAACACTAATTTGCTGATTTAATGAGCTAGCCATCCAGACAGGTGTAGGGTGGTATCTCATTCTGGTTTGCTTTGCATTTCTCTGATGATCAATGATGTGGAGCATCTTTTATATGTCCATTGGCCATCTATATGTCCTCTTGGGAGAAATGTCTAGTCAGGTCCTCTGCCCATTTTTTAATTGGTTTGGGGGGGTTTTTGGTGTTAAGTTATATGAGTTCCTTATATATATTTTGGATATTAAATCCTTATCAGATGTATCACTGGTGAATATTTTGTCTCATTCAGTAGGTTTTCTTTTCGCTTTGTCGATGGTTTTCTTCACTGTGCAAGAAATTTTTAGTTTGATGTAGTCCCATTTGTTTGTTTATTTTGTTTCCTTTGCCCAAGGAGACATATCCAAGAAGATATTGCTAAGATCGACGTCAAAGAGTTTACTGCCTGTTTTTCTCTAGGAGTTTTATGGTTTCAGGTCTTACATTTAAGTCTTTAATCCATTTTGAGTGTATTTTTTCATATTGCATAAAAAAGTGTTCCAATTTTTTTTTTTTTGCATGTATCTATCCAGTTTTCCTAACATCACTCATTGAAGAGACTATTTTTATCCCATTGTATATCCTTGCCTCCTTTGTCATAGATTAATTGACTGTACAAGCAAGGGTTAATTTCTGGTCTCTTTCTATTCTGTTCCATTGATCTGTGTGTCTGTTTTTACACTAGTACCATACTGTTTTGATTATTGTAGCTTTGTAGTATAGTTTGATGTCAGGGAGCATGATACCTTCCCCCTTTGTTCTTTCTCAAAAATTCTTTAGCTATTTGGGGTCTTTTGTGGCTCCATATAAATTGTAGAATTAGTTGTTCTAATTCTGAGGAGAATGCCATAGGCATTTTGATAGGGATTGCATTGAATCTGTATATTACTTTAGGTAGTAAGGACATTTTCACACTACTAATCCTTCCAATCCATAGCCAGGTGTATCCTTCCATTTATTTGTATCTTGTTCAAGTTCTTTCTTCAATGTCTTCCAGTTTTCAGAACACAGGTGTTTGGCCTCTTTGGTTAAATTTATTTCTAGGCATTTTATGCTTTTTGATGCACTTGTAAATGGATTGTTTTCTTTATTTCTTCTTCTGATCATTCATTATTTACTATATGACATACGTCATCTCAGTGAGTTTTCCCAACACCCTTGTGAAGCAGGCATCACTATTGTTCCCACTTTAGGGAAAACCAAACTGATGCTGAGACCAGTGGAGGAAGTCAAATGAGTAAAGGCATGTAGTGTGCCCAGCACAGCCGAGGCAGGGGATAAATACCAGTTCCTTTTGCCTTCCTACATCCCCAGCCCGCTTGTGGGGTACAAGCTTTTAGTAGACAGAGCCCTGACCCCAAAACACAGCCTGAAGCTACATGGATCATTCCCACGGTTCAATCCCGTCTCCCACACTTGGGCTGTCTGGGGTCACATGTGCTGGCATTTACAGACAGGGCTCCACCTGGGGGTCCTGTTGCCTGCTCTCCACTGTTGGGGTGGCAGATGCTGGCACAGTGGGGCAACTCAGCGTGTTAGCGTCTAGGCAGTGGGTGAAGATGCTCCACAAAAAGCAGCCTCAGTGAGCACATCCCATGCCCTGTGTGCAAATGGCACAATAAGAAAACAAAGGGAATTCTGCACGTTCAGCAGTAGAACCTAGTGGTCCCCTCCAAAACAAACAAACAAAAAACCCCAGGGCTGGTGGTCACGCTAACTGTGCCAGATGCATCGGGATAAAGAGAGGCAGGAGAGATAGTGGGCAGGGGTGGGGAGAACCGTCCAGACCTGGGGATACCACAAAGTGGTTAGCAGAGAAGAGGCTGGGGACAGGGAGGGAGTGAGGAGGGGCTGAGGGAGGCACGAGGGAGGCACGAGGGAGGCTGGAGATACCAGCATCCTTCCGGCCTCCAGGCAGCTCTGAAGGCCCCTTTCTCCTCCCAGCACAAAGGCTCAGTGATTAGGGGCATGACTGCCTCCCAGCAGCCATCCTGAGCACCTGCCCTGGGGAAGGAAAGGTCTGCGCAAAATGAGGAGGGCACAGGGCATGACCTGCACAGTGTGCAGAAGTGCAGTGTTGTAAAAAAAAATTTTTTTTAATATTTTCCAAATGCATGTACAAAAGCAGCCAGCTAGTGCTCACACTTGGTGCAGAATAAGTATTTGTTGAACAAATGAATTTTGTTCTTCCTAAACACAACCCTAGGTGGATTTTTTGGTTACCTGGTGTATCTCCGAGTCAGGCAAGGCCTACACTTCAGTGGCCTCAAAGAGAAAACTGAATTGTCGTGAGCACAGTACACATGCTTAAAACTGGATTCATGGGGTATGTGTTGTTTTAGATTCTTCATTTTGTTTTTCTTCCCCTTTAATGTCATACTGTGAACATTTCCCATGTCAATAAAAGTCTGAACTACAGCAAAGGACTAATCGCCTTAAAATGCACAGAGCTCTTACAAAACAATGAAAAAAATCAATGGGCAAATAGAAAAATGGACAAAAGAATAGGGATTCACAAAAAAAAAGTTAAATAAGAGTCACTAAACATGAACAACTAATACTTGATTTCACTCATAAGGAAAGATGTGATCACTAACTTATCAGTGGTTACTCTTTGCCTTTCATACTTTTAAAATGCTTACTAATAGTCTTGTGTGTGTGTGTGGGAGGGAGTCAGGGCAGGGGAAGCTGTGATGGCTCAGCAGGTTGAGGGCTTGCTTTGCAGCCCCAGGGACCGAGGATTGAATCCCGGCCCCAGCCCATGCGCTGAACTGGGATGTGCTTCCCATGCAGGAGGCCCCTTGCACGGCCCCCACCCACCTGTGTGTAACAAAACCATGTCAAAAACTGATGATGGACAACTATGGAGATGCTCTAGTTTAGGCCCTCCCCTGTCTCTCTATCTCTCTCTGCCTCTATCTCTCTCTGTCAAAAACAGTAACATAAATCTTTAAAAACAATAGTCTTGTGGGGAGCTGAAGTAAAGTCAGGAATAGACACATCTACACACTTTGGGTGGGAACATTGGTTAGTATCTCTTTGTAGGCCTAATTGGTAAATCTACCAAAATTTTAGCTGCACATAACCTTTGACCCAGCAATTCAACTTTAAAAATTATATGCTATGTATATATACTCATGCAAATACTTTTTAAAGCCCTAAGTACAAAGATGTAGCACATTATTTATATTAAAAAAAATGGAAACCTAAATGTCTCTCAATAGGGCACTAGCTAAATAAATTAATTAAAATAATAAAGGCTTATTATTAAGTCATGGTGCAACCACATGGTTTCAGTGCTAAGACACAGGCACTGATGCAGAAAGCTTCTCAAGCAACATCAGTAAGTGAGAAAATGCAAAATGTCCAACAGACTATGTATGTATGTTCTCATATGTTCAATATAGGTTATACGTGTAAGTGTGAGTGTATAGCCACGTTAATGGGTATGTGTCTATGTATAACCACGTGTGTTGACATAACGAGTATGCCTAGAGAATTTCAGAAAATACACAAAGCTATTGTTGCCTCTAGGGAGAGAAATCCTACTTGACATCTTCCGAGCCATTTTTCCCGCTATGATCATGTATTACTCATATAATTTAAAATAGTAATACAACCAGAGGAAGGAGCAGCCCTAAGGCATCAGATCAGGTCAGTTCCTGATCTAGATGTAAACCAGTTCTGGCTCTTGGGCCTGAAGGGAAAGAGAGCAAAGCAGCTGGGAAATGGAGGAGGCTGAGTCATTCCAGGACCCAGCCCCGGCCCCAAGGGGACCCACGGAAATTCTCCCCCCACAGAGTGAGCAAACCCACAGGAGGCTTCCCAGGACTTGGGGTGTTGGTCGCAGTGACCTACCATCGGTACCGACCATCTCAGAAGCGGGACGCTGGGTGGGGCTGGGCCGGTCAACCTCTGAGGAGCTGGGATCCCCCAGCCCAGCCTGAGAGCAGGTATCCTCCTCTCTGACCGGAGCTGGTGTCCACCGGGGAATGTGGGAGGTGCCCTGGGAGATGAGCTCATTCAGGTAATACTCGATCACCTCCTTCCCCTGGAAGCCAGAGAGCCAAGACACATCAGCACAGAGGCACAGCCTCACCAGCCTAGGGGTCACCCCCACCTGGCTCCAGTCCCAGCCCTGACCTGAGGCTATTGAGCCACTGAAATGTGAAATGGGGCTGGGCTCAACACAGATGTGCTATGAGTGTTAAATATGCACCCAGTTTCCAAGACGTGATACCAAAGGAAGAATGTAAAATAGCTCCCAAATAAGTTTTATATTGATAACATGTTGGATAAAATATATTATTAGGGGAAGCCAGGATGGCTCAGTGGGTTGAGCACTCGTCTTGCAGCCCCAGGGTCCGAGGATCGAATCCTGGCCCCAACCTGTGTGGACCCATATGCTGAACTGGGCTGTGGCCCCCAGTTCGGTTCTTGCTGGGGTGAGCTTCCCACGTGAGAGGCCCCAGGTCCCGCCCCAGCTCTCGGGGCCGTGCCTTCCATGCGGGAGGCCCCGGGCCAGGTTCCTGCCCTGCGCAGCCTGCACCCACCTATGGAGTACAACTATATAGAAAACTAACAACGCGCAACTATGGAGACTGCTCTCAGCCCTCCCCCTTCTCTCTATCTCTGTCTCTCTCTCTGTTAAAAACAATAAAAATAAATAGATCTTTGAAATATATTATTAAAATAGATTTCATCTGTTTCATTACACTAAAAGGCTTCTTCTCAGTGATGGGTCTGAGATCTTTAAACTAAGCAGTGGGAATTTTAACCAGGAAAAGGCACCGCACACGGTCCCTCCTCTGTCCAGAGTTCACAGGCCTGGGAGCATCAGGACAGAGATTACAGCTCCCTCGTATGGACTGGCTCTCCACCCACCATCTCCTGAGATATAGCCATTGTTAGAATACCCATTCTGGGGAAGCTGGGATGGCTCAGTGGGTTAAGCGCTCACTTTGCAGCCCCAGGGACCGAGGATCGAATCCCGGCCCCAGCCCGTGGGGACCCATGTGCTGAACTGGGGAGTGCCCCCAGTTCAGTTCCCGCCCAGTGCCTGCCCTGTGCAGCCCCGCCCACCTGTGGAATGAAAATATGTGGAAAAACCGATGATGTGCAACTATGGAGACTGTTCTGGGCCCTCCCCCTTCTCTCTGTCTCTGTATCTCTCTCTCTCTCTCTCAAAAACAATAAAAATAAATCTTTAAAAAAAAAGAATATCCAGTCTATGGATGAGGAAAGTTAAGGATCTTGCCTGATGTCACATGGGTTATCAGGCGGCAGAGCAGGGTCTGAACCAGGACTGGTGGCCCCCCAGTTCTGTGCAGCTTCCTCCCTGTGACCCACGGAGGCCCCCTCTTACCCTCTTGACGTTGGCTGTGTACTGCTTCATGGCAATCTTCTCCAAGGCACTTTCAAAGCCGAAGAAGGACCGGATGTCCAGTGAGGCGGACTGCTCAAAGCAAGTCCACTCCTCATTCTCGGGGTGGACCTGAAAGCCAGGTCCGGGTGATGACATGGTCTCAGAGTGAAGGATACCGTGCCCCGCCCCCAGGGCTCTCTTAGGGACCTGGGCTCAGCCAGAGCATGCAATGGACAGCACATCACAGCTGGCAACACCCTAGGGGACCAGCAGTACCCAGGGGCCCTGCCTAGAGCTCCATGCTAGGTCTAAACTCTAAAGTGTTAGCGAACCAAGAGCCTTCTCAGGAGGGGCCAGAAGAAAGTGGGTCTGATATCTGGGCTCCTGTCCCTTACATAACACATATAAAACAATATATATACATAGGTAATATATTTAATACAATACATCATTATATATAAATAAATTACATGCAAGTGGTATACATTTTAGATAAACATTTTTCAAGTGTTATGTGTTTATACAAGGGCTGTCCGGAAAAAAGCCCAGCCATAAATGCCTCTATTTTTCATATGACATGGCTGGATTACTTTCCGGACAGCCCTCATGTATTGTGTATATATGTATATATTTATTGTAAATATATATGCAAAGACAAACTTCATTAACAGAGCTACCATGCAGACCCAGGTTTGGTGCCTCTTAAACTTCATGGGCTGAAGCTTTACCAGGGCGTGTTACACATGCAGATGCCTGGGCAGAATAGGTTCAGGGTGGAGCCCAGGCATCTGCATTTCACAAGCAGCCTCTGTAATGCTGATTCTGCTGTTCCCTCTCAGAAACTCTACACTGAAAAGGATTATAAAAACTTCCACCCAATCCTCCCCAGAGGCAAACATCTGAACATCCTAGGCCCAGTCCGGGAGGCCCCGAGAGGAGCTGGAGGTGTGCAAAGAAAAAGCGATCAACATTTACCAGATGCCTCATGTATACACAGCACCACCAGACAGATAAATAAGGCAAGGTCCCCCTTGGGGGGCGTGGCAGACGAAGATACATCAGAAACACCTGTGATGTACCATAGCAGCCACACTGGAGTCAGCAGCGTGAAAACTATTGCGTGGGGTCTAGCACAGCTAGCTATATTATCTCATTTGCTCCTCTAGTGCCCGATGAGGCAGGTTCTGCTGACGTGCCCTCTTACCGATACAGAGCGTGGACCAAGGAGAAGCAACTTGCCCAACGTCACTCAGCAAGAAAGTGGCAGAGCTGAGTTCCAAGTGACTCCAGATCACGGCAGCCCTGAGGCCAGTGAGACCGACCCCTACAGTCCCTACTCTTAACCTGGCTCATCAGCCTGCGGGTCTTTGCACCTCCTGTTCCCTCCCACAGAACTCTGTCCCCAGCCCTCTCTCTCATTCAGCTCTCGGCTTCAATGGCACCTCCTCAGAGAGGCCCCGGGGGTCACTGTTACCCAAGACAGTGCCATTTTCCCTATTTTCTGTAAGTCTATCTGCTGGATACCTTCCTAGCACTGGTGACAAAGTTGTAAGGCTACACTGACTTGTTTTTTTCTCCGGTCAGGCCACCGTCAGGGTGCCTGGCGCGTAGCAGGTGCTAGGCGATTATGTACTGGAGAAGAATTATCCTTAATTATATTAAAAAGTAACACATACATAGGATTTAGTATGTGCCACACACTGGTCCATGTGGTTTGGGTATTTTATGTCCTGTAACCCTCACCACAACCTATGTGGTAACGTTTTACAGATAGAGAAACTGAGGCACAGTTTTATGGAAGGGAAGCAATTGCCAGGTTCAGCCAGTAATATGCAGGATGCCCAATCGCATTTGCATTTAAGATAAACAACATTTTAGTAAGTACGCCTCAGCTACTCACACTTAAAAAAATAAAAAGGTATGGGCTGTGTGTCTGAACTGCGGACATACGGAGTGTCCTGCATCTTTTCCGACAGGGCTTTGGGAGGAAAGGAGTTGGCCCCGAGTCGGGGCACAACGCACGGGGGGTGGGGGAGGCCTGGGGTGGCCCAGCCTGTGCTCACCGTGTAGCTGCAGTTTTCCTTGACCACCACGCGGCTGGCGAAGGTCTCGTTGTGCGCTTCGATGCGGAGCGTCCTCTCTTTCCAGTTCAGGACGTTGGTCTGCACGAAGACCACATACTCCACTCCGGCGATCTTCATGGGAAGGAGCAGCGGGGTGTGCAGGGGGCGTGGGCTAGGGGGCGCAAACCCCAAGGACACACACGAGCCCCGCCGCCTGGCTGTGTGCCTGAACCCCAGGTCCCCGGCCCCGCGTCCTCCACCCCACCCCGTCTAGTCCCGCGGGCCCCCACCTTCCGCAGCAGCCGCGGGGCCTCCACGCGCAGCCGGCAGCTCCGCTCCACCACGTGCACCGCGCCGTCGGCACTGCGGGACTCCCGCAGGACCTCGCTGCCCAGGAAGACTGGGATCTGTGGGCAGGTAGGGAAGCGCTTCTCATAGGCCTGGGGGCAGAGGGGAGAGAGCTGGAGGGGCCGGGGCGGCCAAGGTGCGCTGGCCACTGGTCTCCAGCCCTGGCTGGGTTGTGGTCTCGTTTATCAGGGATATGGAGAGCCAGAGGAGCAATCCTGGCCCAAGGGAAGAGTAGTGACCAGCAATGTTTTAGCAACAAGACCATCATTTTTTTTTTAACACCTGTTTTGGGGGTGCCAGGATGGCTCAGCAGGCTGAGCGCTCGCTTTGCAGTCCCCAAGGACTGAGGATCGAGTCCCGGCCCCTCCACGCCCTCTTGACCCCCCACTCCTGCCCCCTGCTCACCCCACCCCCACTCCGCCTGTGCGGACCCATGTGCTGAACTAGGTGTGCTTCCCCTGCAGGAAGAGCCCAGTTGGGTTCCC
>PVKE010013801.1:0-35975 GCA_004027555.1 Craseonycteris thonglongyai
GCCAGTGCACCACCACAGGCCCCCTCCCTGTGTGCCTGAGGCCAGTGTACCACCACGGGACCCCTCCTTGTGTGCCTGAGGCCAGTGCACCACCATGGGCCCCCTCCTGTGTGCCTGAGGCCGGTGCACCACCATGGGCCCCCTCCTGTGTGCATGAGGCCAGTGCACCACCACAGGCCCCCTCCTGTGTGCATGAGGCCAGTGCCCCACCATGGGCCCCCTCCTGTGTGCATGAGGCCAGTGCCCTACCATGGGCCCCCTCCTGTGTGCATGAGGCCAGTGCACCACCATGGGCCCCCTCCTGTGTGCCTGAGGCCAGTGCACCACCATGGGCCCCCTCCTGTGTGTATGAGGCCAGTGCACCACCATGGGCCCCCTCCTGTGTGCATGAGGCCAGTGCACCACCATGGGCCCCCTCCTGTGTGCATGAGGCCGGTGCACCACCATGGGCCCCCTCCTGTGTGCATGAGGCCAGTCCATTGTAGGGCCCCCTACCTGTGTGCAGGAGACCACTGTATGCTGGGGTCCTCCTTTCTGTGTGCATGAAGTCAGTGTTCCCTGAGTCTATTTCTCTCACCTGAGACAAGGGAGTCCTAGTCTTGGGGCTTGCTTTGTCATCTCCCAGGGTGTGGGCCTCAGTCTTCAGTTTTATAAACTGAGGAAACTGAAGATGATCAAGTTTATCTGCTCATGGAGTGGATGGGTTAGCCTTGGCCTAGGACAACCTTTTAAATATTATTAAACCAGGTTCCACAAGAGGTTTGTTATAATCACAGCTTCAAGAAGTCCAGGGTGGGCTGACTCAGCTACCTCAAATAGGGCAGCACTTATGCTGCTAGCTACCCTTCTTGAGGGTGTTTTTTACATGCTCTGCTCCCAGCAGTGACCTTCTGAGTGTTATTGTACGCATTTGTGGAAGACAAAACTGGCACACAGAAGCGGGAGTGGCAGGCTCACCAGCTCACACGGGGATGTGGGGAGCTCTCCTGTGTTCTCATGGCTTCAGTCCCTGCTGCTCCGGCTGGGCGGGTCCTGCCTCTGTTGGGAATACTGGGCATGGACAGTGATGGTGACCAGTGCTGCTCTGTACCTGGGCTCCTTCACCCTCCACCTCAGCCTCGTCTGTGTGGCTGGTCCCAGGGATCATTTCCAAAGAACTGATGAGCTGTCAGATCGGGGAGGGAGATCAACTTGCCCAGGGCTACACAGCTGTTCAGGGGAGTAGAATCAGGATCAGGACTCAGGTTCTCCGAGTCCCTTTCAGCTGAGGTGCCTCTTCCAGCTAACTGCATAGAGCTCTTGGTGTGGCCTCAACGCCCGGCCAGGAGGATGAGGATGGACTGACCGCTCGGAGGGCAGTGAGGGGTGGGGCCATAGCGGGGCTGTGAGTCCTTGTCACTGTGACCTTAGGCAATGCACTTCTGCCCTCTGAGCCTCCACTTTTGGGTGTCAAATGGTGATGACCATCTGTGTGCAGCTCTCTCAGAGGACAAGGATGTGGTGTGGGAGCTGGCATTGCAGACGGGCGGGGGCAGCTTTCCTTCCTGCACTGAAGCCCCCGTGCCCGGGTCAGCCTTGACCAGTGCCCTAGGGCCCAGCCCGTAAGCTGCTTGTACTGTCAGATGGCAGGAGGGCTCAGGCCTTGGGGGTCTGAGGTGGCTTCTGCTAGCCCTGGATGTGCCACACACTGAGCCCTCTCCCCTGCTCCCACGTCCCTTCCCAGGCTTGTGGGCTCGGAAAGGCAGACCGGCCCCAGCAGTGGGCCCCAGGCTGCAGAGTCTGGGAACCGGCTACACTCTGCAGCTTTCTTTCCCAGGGTCTGGTGCCAAGCTGACTCCGCCTCAGCGCCTGGCGGGACTCCAGGCATTCGGCATGGAGTATTTCTCAGCAGCAGTGGGAGACCGACTTCCCAGGGGCTGGAATCTCTTCCAGCAACTGCCCTCTGTCTACTTTGGCCCGGCTGTAAGATGGGTGCGTGCTTAGCACTTCCAAGTCTCTGCAGAAAGCCGGCTGTTCCCAGTTGTGAGGGCTGGATCTGGAGCACCCTGGTACCTGTGCCCAGCTAGCTGCCCACAGGGAGGGAGGATGCATGGAGCTGCAGCCTCAGGGACCACTCCCATGTGTGTTCTCTGTGTTCAAGGGCAGGAGGAAGTGCCCATGTACTGAGCTCACCTGCCTGCCTGTACCTTGCAAGTACAATCTCAAGTAACATGAAACCACATCATTGCAAGGTGTGGGCCGTGATTTGGGCCATGATTCCTAGTTATGATTGAGACAACAGAGGTGCAGCGAGGTTAAGAACTTGCCAGAGTCCTTCAGCTGTATGTGGCAGGGCTGGGTTTGCACCCAGGCAGGCCGGCTGGTTCCAGAGCCCAATTTCTGCCTCAACAGCACAGAGTGTGTCCCAGGTTCTCCCCTCTGCAGCGTCCATCCGTGCCTTTCTCTGCCCCCTTCCTACAGAGTGGGAGGGGGCTCAGCATATGTATGTGCAGACTTGAGGCGAGGTGGGGGGGTGTCATAGAAGCTGTTGCATAGTGAAAGCTAAGGGTCGTGTGCACTCGCTGACCTGCTGGCCTTGGGGAGGTGTAGAGGCTCAGCCCTCTTTCCTGTCCCCTGTCTGGATTGTCAGTTTCATCTGTAGACACGTGAGGCCAGGAAGGTGGGGGAGGTGTCAGTCCCCAGTGTCGTATCCATTGCCCTTGAAGTTCCTCCCCAGGCAGAGCCTCTCTCTAAACTGTACCTTTTTCTTACTGGAATGTCTGATAGGACTTCTTTGCATGGCATTCTTGGTTTTCTATACTACCCTCTGCAACTGAATTTCCCACCATTCCTTGCTTGCTCCAGTCTGACCATCTCCATCCACTTCCCTGTTTTCCCTCCTCTGTGCCTCTGTTCCAGCTGCTTCCCTAGTCAGCCCATGTCTGAAACCATGTTTGAAGGGAGGACCTCTCCCTGCCTGCCAATTCGCAGATCCTAGGACATGAGGTGGGAAGTGACAGACAAAGCGCCAAGCACTGCGGGAGAGGCCTGGATGGCTCTTTACCTCCCTTCCCCTGCCCCCCACCATGAGACCCTGGAGGGCAAATTCCATAGCACATTCGTTTTTATAGTTTCTCAGGATGTTCGTGGATTACATGGAAGAAGGGAAGAATGCATGAACCCAGGGTGGAAGCTCTGTGATCACACTGGGAACCAGGATTCCCAAGTCCTGTTTCCTTCAGTATCGCAGTGGGAGAGTCAGGAAGACGCTACATGTCTCAAGAGAATGTATCTCCATTCTTGATGTGTCACCCTTCTGGGGAATATTTGCATTTTTAACAGGGGCCTTGAGGAGGAGCCCGCAAGGGACAGTGGGATTTCTGGGGCTGGGCAAAGCGAAGGTGGAGGGCCGTCTGTGCCTTGCTCATGTGGTGGGGTGGGTGAGCCCTAGAAATCTCCTTTGGATGGGAGTCTGCTCTCTAGCAGCTAGCACCCACAAAGCCCTCCTTTGGTTACTTGTCAACTGGGCCTGATCAGGGGAGCGTGGCCCTTCTCCTTTGCTCTGGGTCGTGGAGTGGTGACATTTTAAATACTGTTCATAGCTGACATTTATTGAATGCCACATGTAGGCACTGTGCTGAGCTGGTACAGGCATTATATAATTTCGTCTCCACACCATCCCTGTGAGAGAGGCTCTGTGCTCACTCACCCGCTTTTACCAGGGGAAATCTCATTTGTCTCTACATTCGGCTTCCTCACCAGAGGCTTGGGTTTGCCTGGTCAGGTAGGGACCATGCCTGATTTTGCTCTGTCCCCATGGCACCTGGCATACCCCTGATAGAAAGGGAGCCTTTCATGCTGATTGGCCAAACAAGGTGGGAATGCGTGACTCTGGGGGCTCTAGCCCTTCCTGTGGGCCTAGTTCGAGAACAATTGCTCAATGCTGTAACCTCCAATGAGAAAGCAGGATCTGATATGTGGTGTGTGTGTCTGTGCGGGGGGACATGAAGCCTGTGGCAGGTTGGCCATGATTAGAGTGTGAGCTCTGGATCCTCCTGTTTGGGGGAACCTGGTTCCGTAGCTTTCCATCTGTGTGATTTGGGGCACGATGCCTAAACTCTCTGGGACTCCGTTTCCTTTTCTATAACAAAAGTGTAACCACAATATCTCTCTGATAGGGTGGCCATGGGGATGAAGTCAGTTATTACACATAAGGTACTTAGAACATGCCTATTCCTGTGAGCACTAAGTAAGTGTTTGTCATAGTAATTCGTGGACAGGGACAGAAGGAGCTGGGGAACAGAGGAGAGTCATTATCAGTACCTGGCCGCTTCGCCTTGTGGAGTAGTAGGCGCTTGTGTTTTCTTCTGTGCACCTCAGCTCTTCGGCCTGTTCCAAAACCCAGGGTGACACCGAAGGGTAGCTGGACTTTCCATTTTCCTCAAGCAAGGTGTGTGTCAGTTGAGAGGTAACATGAGGAGGCAGCAGCCCATGAAAGGACCTTATGAATGTCATGAGAGATTGAGTGGGCTGGGCCCGAGGGCAACACGGGCGGCCTCATGAATGACCACGGCTGAACACCAGCACAGGACAGGTGACCAGGCACCTCCTCGCTCCTAAAGCTGACCCCCAGCCCTCCCCATGCCCCAACCCCAAGAGAGGTTAAACTAGTCCGCAAGAACGATGGGACAAAGGAGAAAAGTTCTGAGCTGACAGCCCTGAGATCCGCACTTACTGAGGAGAAAACTTGAAATGATTGCATTCGTCTGTGACTCACTAGATTAGCATTTCTGCTGTCAGGGAGAACGGGACTTGACATAGCAATGAAGTTTACTTACAGCAAAATAATGAACATGACATTTTTTCCATACATGCCTATGTGGCTTATGAAATCCTTACCACCATCTGCCTCTATATGGTTTCCTTCCTGTATGTAATTTCAAAATATGTGTAACTGTGTGCTTCTTAATCTACTTTACTGTCTCTCTCCAAGTTTGTAAAGTAAACATGCTCAGAAAGGTAAAATAATTATGTAGCTGTAAACTGTGTTCTTAGCTATGAACGATGTTCTTCGTGTCAGACAAATGGGGCCGGAAGATGGTGTGTGCCTGGTAACAGGAAGGATTTAGGCCAGAGTCCCCCCACCCCCCACCCCGAGCTTGACTGGGGCCACCTCACTGCCACACGTGTCCATGTGCAGCCAGAACCCCATGCACTGTTTGTGTCAGGTATCTGAGCCCCCTCCCCACCCCCCAACCCCAAAGCCCTCACACCCACCCCATGCTGGCTGGCAGTGTCGGGGTCACTGTCTCTGCTTCATGAGTAGAGACGTATGCGGAGGGGGCCCTGGGGACTTGTATGGGGCCCCACAGTTAGGGCCCCACAGCCCAGGTCTGCCTCATATCACACAGCCTCTGGTGGTCAGCAGGAAGGAATTCTGGGCCACATCTCTGGTCCTATGTCCTCACTCCCTGATGGGGGTTAAGTGCTCAGAGAGAATGGAAGCTTAGAGGGGTTTGTGTCTCGTCTAAAGTCACATAGCAAGAGCAGAATTAGAACCAAGATTTTGGTGTCCCATGCCAGAATACAAAGATGCTCAGACAGTGCTTCCTGGAGCAAAGAACACTGTGTGTGTGTGTGTGTGTGTGTGTGTGTGTGTGTGTGTGTGTGTGTGTGGTGGTGGTGGTGAGCGGGAATGGTGTTGTGGTGTGGGGCAGACAGGAGGTGGGAATGATGGTTGGGAAGTGGGGCAGAGGGAAGAAAAAAAAAGAGACATATGGGAAACAGTTTGCGAAAGCCAAAAACCTCAATTCAGACAAATATTTATTTTATTTAGTGTTGATAACAGGGGAAAAAATGCTGATGGAAACTCACAACTAGCACAGGCTTGTGCCAGCTCTTCAGAGCCCAATGGAAAGTGCTAGAAAGTGTCTCCTCCCTTCAGGGAAGACCCCAAGTTGGTTGGCAAGCCCCAGCAGGGCATGGCACCTGCCAGGACAGCCTACCTGAAGAGACTGCTCCAGCAGAAGATGCCCTGAAATTGGGTGCTGGTGCTGGAGTCCACAGTGAGCGAGGGCGGCAGGCTGGAGCCCGCTGCAGAGGCCCCAGGTCCTGGTCTGTGAAATGCACACAGTCATTCCTGCTCTGTCACTTGCATAACTGTTGTGAGGACTTCGCTTCTGGCTAACATGAAATAGCAGGGACTGGATCTACCTTCCAGCCTAAAACAGCAGCTGCAACATCATCCACAACAAAAAACAGACAAAATATTTGAAACCACGGTTTTTTAAGAAGTGGGCATCAGAAAGCGAAGTACTGTGATCTATGAGAGATGGGAAAAGACGAGGGGAGCCATGGACTGCCCTGGGCTCCCTGCCTGGAGAGAGCTCTCAGGATGCCACGGGAAGGGGAACCCAAGGAGCCCGGTGGCCCTCCTTGTTGGAGGAGGTGAAGCAGAGGATGTAGGGAGATCGCAGAGGCTGGAGTGCACAGGACAGATGCTGCAGGGAGGAAGTACAGAGAGAGAACCTCAGAGGGTTGCAGAAGGGCTCCCCTCCAAAATTCGGTAGAATGGAGTTCTAATCACTACATGCCTGTGAAGAACTTAACCGAGGCCTGTGGAAAACCACCCCAAGGACGAGAGGGAACCAGAGCATGGAGTTTACATGAAGATGGTTCCAGTTCCAGTTCCCACCAGCCAGCCTGGAACACTGAGGCTTCAGAGGGATTGAGTACGCCACTCTAATGACCAGTCCATATTCAACCAGTTCCTGCCAGTCCTGACCACCCCCTCCACAATGCATTGGTCCAGTTACTTCCTTTGAATCATGTCCATTTTGGGCCCTCTCTTTGATCTGGTTGTCATGGCTCTAAATAGAACACCCTCTCTGTCCCCACCCTCATCCCACCCCCTTATTTCTCATGCTTTTGACTTGATGAAGAATAGGGATCAGTTAGTTGTCTCAGAGAATGCCCCACATTCGGAATTTGGGGGCTTTCATTCTTGTGGTGGTGGTGACCTGGTGCCTGCCTCCTTGGTATACCTTATATTAAAGGTGTAATCTAAGGACTTTACCAACTTCAGGTTCAACTCTTCTTGGAAAGCACACTTCATGAATACTGCTTGCCACCTTTTTTATTTGAGGTAGTGAGATTCTGTAGTAATTTACAATCAACGTGTCAGAATTGTTGCTCATTTCAGCTGCTGGTTATTGAGTGCCCTGGCATGCTAACTATAGTCTCATTTCTTTCCACTCCACACAAGAAAGTATGTTAGAATTCACGTATTGTATGCCACAACTGTGTCGGCCAGTAAATGAACAACCTTGAATCTACTCTTATTTAAAAAAAAAACCAAAACTTTCCATACTTTGATCCTTTTTTAAGCCTTAGTATTCACAAAAAATGACGGTGACACATGGTGTGTCACAACCCAGACCATTGAATTTCCCCATTCTAAAGGATTAAATGTGAGTTTTGTCATTGTCACCTATGGGGACTATAAAGGAGAGTGACCAAACGAGACTCAGGGGTTTTCCAGAATGAGGGACTTTCAGTGCTACCACAGGGAATGTCCTGGGCAAACCGAGATGGGTTAGCCACCCTACAATGACATGCAAGCTTTTCTGTCCCTGGGATTGTAAACAAGTCCCTTAGTATGTTAGAATTGCTGCAGCTTTAGTTTTGGTCCCGTCTGACCCCTCCTTATACTAGCAGAGGAACCAGTAGTTGTCTGGGTTTTTCAGTGATCGGGACCCCAATCCTTATGCTCAGGTGACCTGTTTCATTGGTGGGTGTTTCTGTTAGAAAATTGGGCCTCCCTGTAAATCCCACGAACCCACTTTCGGTTGGAATTTTACCCCACAGAGCCAAGCTTATGATGTTGATCAACTAATCAGACCACTATAGCCTCCAAGCAAACACCCCCAGGTCATGCAAGGTCATGACTTCATGCCCCCTTATTCTACTTTCCCACCTATGACCTCAGGACATAGTCTAGGTCCTGGGATAGGAGGGTCACTGGCACCAGAACAGAAGTCCGACTTGAGGTGTGAATAGGCTGACCAGATGTAGCATTTTAAATGGGACAGAAAACAATGGGGCAGAACTGTTGTTTTCTGTCCTATTTAAAATGGTATGTATAGTCAGCCTACGTCATGACACCTTGAATTTAGCCCAATGAGAGGATCATATGCGGTTGAAATAAGCCTGCTCCATCCTGCCTTCTAGAATGTAGGTTCTTGGGCATTTCCTCTCCCTGCCTATAGGCCTAGTGACATCTGACTCCTCTGCAGGGGAGAATTTTGCTATCAAAAAGGATACTTTGTGTGTCCTTACACCCTCTCAAGTGTCTAGGAGAGGGAGCAAATATCCAACTCCATCTATTAAGGATGAAACAGCTATTCTAACCCACTTGAAAGTATTTAAAAGTAGAGCCAAGAATTTAACTTCAAGATATATTTTACCTCCCAAAATCAAGCCATCTCATTTTTAGCACAGTTGTTGAACAGCCATTCTGCTGGGCTTAATGCTGCAGCTTTTCCAGGAACTCTTGTGTGGGATGGAAGTCAGGAGCTGATGGCCTCAGAGGCATCTCTGTCGCTAGCAGGGTGAGTGTTCTGGCTCCATGTAAGATATCTCTCCTGTCTGATCCCTGCTCAGTGCCATTCTGTCTTCATCTCCTTCCTGCACAATTCCCAACAGAGCCCTTTACCACGCCCCTTGCTCCTAGTCCTTCCCCAGGAAGCCTCACCTTTCTCAAATGCCTGTATCATACTAACTGCCTCATCCCTTTCCAACCCAGTTCCCCAGGATGTCTTTAAAGAGCCTCATTCTCTGGCCCCATGCCCCTGATCAAATTCCCTCCCTCCTGGGCCTCCACTTACTTCCTTCTGAGACTAGTCAAATAGACCATTCCCAAGTTGGTGCCAAATGAATACCTCTTTGCAGGTCAACCTCCCACAGGAAGTCTTCCCTGATTATCTTTATCCTCCTTATAGCCCTTTTCTGCCTCTGGGCACTAGTGTCACACAAACCTGTAGACTGGTTTCTCTTCTCCAGTGGTCCTTTCTGACCAATTTGTAAGTCCCTGGAGAGTTGGGGCCACGATGTCTGTGCAGAGACAGTGACTGCTCACCAGAGATCCATCTTGTTCCTTATCTTATATTTCCAGAACGGCTCAAGGACGGGAGTGGAGGGGTGGGGTCCATATGAGCAGTTCTAGATCATGAGCAGAAGTGACACATGTCCCTTCCTGGCTGAGGCAGTTGAGAGCTGGCAGGAGTCTTCCTCTGTTCCTTACTCTTCACTCTGAAGCACCACAGATGCCATGCGACCCAGATGGCACAGCTGTAAGACAACAGATCCTCTGTCAGCCTGGTGCCCTGCATGACTGTGTGAATCGGAGCTTCCCATGGTTAAGGTGACCAGACGTCCCGCTTTTGGCGGGACAGTCCCGATTTTTAACAATTTGTCCCACGTCCCACGGCATTTTTAAAAAGTCCCGAATTTTGGAAAGAATGCACAACAAGCTAGGGAACGGCGGGAGATAGACCAAATTTTTAATCAGGAACCCCCTCCCCCCTGGTCAATGTTGTCCCACTTTACCAATGTTAAAATCTGGTCACCTTACCATGTTCCTGAGTTAGACATATAATATGAGCAAGAAACAACTTTGTGCTGTGATGTCTCTGAGGTTTTGAGACTTTTCTGCAGCAGCTGCCATTGTTTAACATTATACATCTCCTTTGTGCCCCACCCCCCACCCATATCTCCAAGCTCATTTTTCTTGAAAGCCATGAACACAGACTGGGCACCTAGTATAGATGCAGTAAATCAGACTTTTTAGTCAGATGCTGAATGTCCTGGGATGGTCAGTGGAACATGGCACTCATAAACAAAACAACTTAAGAGGATGTTCTCAGCAGCAGCATGACCAGTGGAAACCACTCTTGAACTTGGTCTCCTGGCTAGGCCACCATCCAGCCTGACTTCACTGACCAGACCATAGGATAAGGTGACCAGATTTTAACATTGGTAGAGCGGGACACCTTTGACCGGGGGGGGAGGGGGTTCTTGATTAAAAATTTGGTCTATCTCCCGCCGTTCCCTAACTTGTCGTGCATTCTTTCCAAAAATCGAGACTTTTTAAAAACGGCGCGGGACGCGGGACCAATTGTTAAAAATTGGGACTGTCCCACCAAAAGTGGGACATCTGGTCACCTTAGGACCCTTTAGCATGTTGGCTTAGATGCAAAACCAGGGCTGGGATGCCTACAGCTGTATGACTGAAACCAGCACATGTCCTCTCAGAGCCTTGAGTTGCATATCTACAAAATGACTACATGATGCCAGTTCTGGGGATGTGGAGGCCCCCCACCCCTGCTTTGCCCTTATAGGGAGACCAGCATATTCTGCAGAGATGAGGACTTTTGAAGCCAAATACTGACTGTGTAGGTCTGATGCATCCATCCCCATGGCTATTTGATGCAAAGAAGGTAAATTTGGGATGCAGCAGGGGGAGGCCCTAATGGTGGCCACAGAGCTGCAGACCCTGCCTGACACATGTCAGGTCACTGCCTTTCCTTGGTTTGGAGGGCAGAGTGGGCCCAGACCTCTGGAGGGACTGTGTACGGGCAAGCCACGCCCTCACCATATTGGTTAGAACTTCACATTCTGCAATAAGCCCTTTGGGGATTGTGTCTTTTCCACATTCTTATTCTCCATGTCCTATTCAGAGCCTGGCCCAGAGAAAATACTGGAAGGGCAATGGACTTCCTGCCGGGGTGGTGAGTGCCCCATGGGTGGGGTGTAAGCTGAAGCTGGATTGTCACAGGGCAGGGATGTGGCGGTGGATGTCCAGACCCGTGTGCAGAGCAGATGAGCCGAGCACGTAGAGCTGTCTGGGCTGAAATTCCCTGTGGTCTCCTGGCTACCGCTGGGCGGGGCACCCGCAAAGCCAGCTTCCCAGGCTGTGGGCTCCAGAAAGGCCCCCAGGAGGTGAGGTTCCCTCTTGCTTGCATGTTGAGGTGGGATGCCGGCAGCACATATTCTTCACATCTGTTAACCTTGGCGTCGTGTCCCTGCCAAGAAGCTGTCACGGAAGTATTTAGCAAAGGAGACAGCATAGGAAACATTCCTGTTGTACTTTGGGGCACTGTGCAACTAATGGGCCATGTACGCTGGGGGGCCGCTGTGCAGGGGCGGACCCTGCCAAAGCCTCTTTGTCCAGCACCAGAGGAGCAGGCACTAATCGTGTGTGGCGGCCAAAGCGCAGTCCCCAGAGCTGTCCGAACAAAGCACAGCGGATGGGTTGAGCACTTACTATGTGCCACGTGCTGGACTCGGGCCGCACACACCTGCTGTCCCACTCCATCCTCACCACAGCCCCACCGGGTAGGAACCACCATTCAGTTTATAGATGAAGAAGCTGCCTTGAGTTGGCCTGACTCCAGGCAAATCTACCTCTAATAAAACTCGAAGGAAACTGAATCACGACTTCCTTGGTGCCTGGAATCCCATGAGCTCACTCAGGAAGTGGGAGCCTGCGTGTGACATCATCTGCTGCTACTTGTCTGGTCTGTGGGTCATGCAAGGAACATAAGTTAGCCTAAATGAGGATGATTTTATTTGACAGAGGTCTTGGGAAAGGTCGTCAACCCTTGTCATTGGGGTTAGGCTACGTGATTCTCAACTTAGGAAGAAAGTGCATTTTATGGCTTTTATTCACTTCAGTTCCAAACACACATATACCTACATGGGTGCACTCTGAAAACCCCGCACACCTATACACACATATCTATACTCGCACGTATGAATACAGGGTCACAATGCCGCTCACACGACATGCCCACATATACCTGCTTGTGTACTCACATGCACACGCATGTACCTGGCTTGTACATGACTTCACTTACTTTCATGTACACATCGATTGCCTGTACACGCACACATTCACCCTCACATCGATGTGCTAACTCACATACACAGCAGGCAGAGACAGAAAAAGCACATTTGCACAACATACTTTTTCCTAAGCAGAGGAATTCTGTCTTTTAGAGGAGAGGACTAGAAAAGTGAGCCAAGAGTTCTCAGTCACTTGCTGACATCCTTGTAGCTCGCAAAGGCAAGGGGCAGTTTTCTACAGGAAAACCAAAGGAGAGGGGCGGGTGGGGAGGGACTGGGCACCGGGCGGGGTTTCTTCTGGGGCCAACTGGTCCATGTCTTTACCTCCCTGGATTTCAGTTTCCACATCAAGTAGGTGGGGAGGAAGCACCTTTCAGCTTCATCCCTCCACCCTTTGCAGGCGTGTGGGGGCCACTCAATCTCGAGTGGGCCCTTCTCAAGGCCAAGTCCCCTGTGATGGGCCACAAAATCTGACTCCTGATGACTCCTGACTTCCCTGCCAGCCCAGGCGGGGAGTGTGGCCATCACAGTCTGAAGGACCTGAACTCTTTGTCACTGTCAGAACTGCACAGGCCCTTAGTCATTTGAGAGTCCTCCTTAGTTTATAGGTGGAGAAACTGAGGCTAGAAAGAGAAGGACAGAACACTTAGCACCATGACTGGCTCTTCCTGGGTCTTCATTGGCCACCTGGCAAGTGACTCTCAGATGCTGCTTGTTTGCCACTTTCTGATCAGCTCTTGAGACATCTGAGAACTTGCAATGTGAGGGACAGATGAGGCAATATTTAATTTTGTACAAATAATTGTGGGAAATTTGGATGCTGTCCTGCTTCTCTGGTCCCAGGTGACGGCGACCACTCTTCCTCCCCCTGTATTGACTCCTTGTCCAGTAAGTGAGAATTCCTCTTAGCCCAGCACATCAGGATTCACTGTGTACCACCCCTGGGTACGCACACACGTGTGCACATACAGGCACACATACTCACACACACGTGTGCGCATACTCACACAGGAAACCCGGTCCAGGTTGATGAGATCTGCACAGAAAGGCAGATACAGGGAGGGGCAGTAAGAGTTCCCCAGGCTAATCAGCGCTAAAATGAATTTGAATTCCATGTTTACGGCCAAACACTGATTTCTACCATCGTGGGGTTGACGTAGCCATTGGGTCCATCCCCTTGTAGAGTTTAAAGTCCAATGGAGGGTCACCACATGGTTACCAACAGAGGGCCCCAGTGTGGAGGAGGGTACGGCATGTGTCTCAATAGGGTCCTATGGGCACTCAAGGAGGGAATGACAGACTCCTCAGGGGCTGCAGCTAAGACCTCAGAGAAGGCAATACCGAAGGACATCTAGGATTTTGCCATATAAAGGAGCGGTCCTGGGGCAGCACGTACACTGTCGGCAGGTTTGGCGCATGCAGAGTGTGGGGTGGGCAAGTGGCTCCCGTGTGACAGAGCTGGGGCAGGAGGGGCCAGCGAGGTAGCGTGGGGTACAGATGGAAGCATCTGTGATGCCTCACTGGGGTTGCCTGTATTCTGTGGGTGAGGGAGTGGGTCCCAAAATGGGTTTAAAACAAGAAGGGGTAAGAAAGATGGCCCTGAGGAGCCTGATTCTGGCTGGAAGCTGGCATCTTGCTAAAAGCATCACAGGCTCCAGTGAGAGACCTGGAAGGCCCTACCCTCCTGGAGATTGCAGGCCCAACAGGCGGTTGTCTCAGTGGCTGAGGCAGGTATGGCAGGAGGTGGCCTGAGCCGCCAGGGTCTGTCAGAAGTGAGAAGCAGATGGATTGGTGAGGAGTTTCTGAGTCAGACCAAAGAAGAGGTCACGGAGTGGGAGGTGTCAAGGTGGAACATGTAGGTTTGGCTGGGGAGGGAGAACTTCCCATCACCAAGGTGGGGCAGGCAACTATGTAACATCCCTCCCCAGGCCCACTGGGGCCATAACCAGCTATTGTTTGTCAGTCTCTTTTGTCCTGGGAGCTGTGGTCCAGAATATTAAAATCCCTCTCAGGTTTATCTCCTTCCCATCTTGCTCATTTGAAATCCTCCAGTTCGGGGGAGAAAGTTACTTTAATCCTCTGGTTCCTATCAGCCTAATTACAGTTTCAATAGACAGCGGGCAGGACTCTAAATGAGATCGGAGGACGCGGGAACACATTATGTTGGCGCTAATAATGATCTGTCTTTGTTTTATCATTTCGTGTTGTTGCTTCTCGTTTTGGCTGCCTGAATTCTTAATGCCTTTGAGTGTCTCCGGGAGATTGCTTCCTCTTGCTGCCAGGCCAGGACACAGTTGCAGACTTGCATAGGAAAATACCCAGCCTGGTGCCTGCAGCTAACAAGCCAGCCGCCATTTAAATTTCAATCAGCCCTTCTGTTTGTGTGTGAGTTCCCTGGATGGATGAAATTAGCAATTTTGAAAAATTGATTAAAATTGCTAGTTTCATGAAGCCTAAAAACATCAAAATCAATCTTTAAAAAACATACTGAAATCCTTGTTGGACGCACTACGTCTGCAGTATGAGAAACTGCCAAGTGTGCTGATGGGGAACAGGGAGCTAGGTTGGGCTGGGACTTCTCTTGGCTCTAGAAAAACTCCTGTGTGACCTACCTAAGTGTTGGAACCTCTCCGGGTATCATTTTTTCCCCTCTGTAAAATAAAGGGGTTTGATTGGATAGGGGAATCTCAAGAAGGTTCTTCCAGCCCTGACAGCTTATGTTCTCTGAGTCAGGTTAAAAACCAAACCAAACCAAATAGCTCTTTGCAGGTGGAATCTGCATTTAGATGAGGCGAGAATACTAACAACACATTCCTGAACATTTTGAGCTAAATCCAGGTACTTTATATGCATTATTTACATTATTGAATCATCAAAGAAGACTACGAGAACATACAATTATTATCCCCATTTTCTGATGTGGAAATAGAGGCTTACACCTTCCAAGCTGCCAGGAATGCCACCCAGGGACCTGAAGCCTTCCCCCCATGCCCAGGTGAGAATAGTTCCAGACAAAGGATGCTCTAACATGCCCCACAGAGGGCTGTCCTAGGGCCCACACTGGATGTTGGCAGCAGACATTTAAAGTGTCCCTGGGTTCTCTCTTTTCTGTGCTTTGAGTTGATATCTTGGGAAAGCTACTTATCACTTTTGTAACAGAGATGATGTAGAGAGGTGAAATAATAATAAAAGATGTGAATGTCTTATTTCTCCAAATAGTGTGAACTGCTCAACATCACATACCCAGGAACTTAGCCATGGTCTTGGCACAGATAAAAACAGTTCAAAATTATTGCTTGATTTGAGGAAAGAGAAAATGCTGTGCTTGCTGCGGTGGGCTGGAGTTCAATGCCTTTCCCACTTCGCGTCCTGCCCTGGGCCTCCACGTGTGCTTGTTCAGTAACAGGAACCGTGGCTCCTTCCACTTCCGCCTAAGACGAGGGTCACAGCCATTCTGCCTTGTTTAGGTCCCTGTGCACAGCTGTCAACAATGCTGAATCACCTAGGCCTCTCGTTACAAAGTGGTGATGCTCAGGGCCTGCTCAGATCTGAAAAGATCCCCAGCCAGTTTGGGACCCACTGGTTGTCTAAACACACTCCATGTGTCCATTCGGATTGTATCCAGTGGTCTCACCTTCCAGTTCACTGGCCAGAGGGTCAGATTGTTTAAACTCTGTTCACAACCCTATCCATACTTATTCATCCTCTACTAAAGTTATCAGGAAAAGAGAGAGGCTTTATGGGGGAAAGTATGTTTTCTAGACCTAGACTTGAATGCCAGCTTCATCACAAATGTTTCATGACCTTGGAAAGACATTTAACTCTCTAGGTCTGAGTCTCTTCAGTTGTCAGATGAGCACAATGGTCCCTCTCTCTCTGTGGACTGTCTTGAGGAGACATATGTAGTATAAATGTGGGACACCTGGTACAACACCTGGCACAGAAGTGGGTACTCAACCAGCAGTAGCTACTATTCCTACTATTCCTAGAGGAAACCTGTGGCACTCCTAAGGGGACTGCCCTAAGGCTTCTGTGAATCCCCAAGTGACCGGCCTATCCCATAGCAGGTAGTTCCCCTTCAAGGGAGGAGGATACTAGGTGGTCGGCCAGGCTCACTCATTAGAGAAGGGACTTACTCCATTTGTAAGCCTCCTATTGCATTTGGGGCCTCAGCATCGTATAAACTACTATTTGTTACGGAGTTTCAGGAAATTCACAAATTGTTGAAATAATGAATAGAACACTCTGCGGTGTCAAGGTTCTCCTTAGTAAAGCACAGTGGTCGGTACACACAGGTTGTTTGTGTTGATAGAATGGATGATAGGCTGGACAGGGTCAAGAAACAGTGGTGAAGTGAATTTGGTCTGGCTTTCTTGTGAATCCTAAGCCCATTCAAGGCAGGTTTCTAGTCCAGGAGTCCCCAAACCCTGGGCCATGAACCACTACTAGTCTGTGGCCTGTTAGGAACTGGGCCGCACAATAGGATGTGAGTGACTGGGAGAGTGAGTGAAGCTTCATCTGTATTTACAGCCACACCCCATCGCTTGCATTACCTCTTGAGCTCTGCCTCCTGTTAGATCAGCCGTGGCATTAGATTCTCATAGGAGCGCAAACCCTGTTGTGAGCTGCACATGCGAGGGATCTAGGTTGATGCTCCTTATGAGAATCTAATGCCTGATGATCTGAGGTGGAGCTGAGGTGGCGAGGCTAGCGCTGGGGAGCAGCTGCAAATACAGATGAACATTAGCAGGTAGGTTTGACTGCAGAGACCATAACAATTCAATTGCTTGCAGACTCATCAAACCCTACACTGGTAAGTGAGTGGTAAGTGACAATTAAGCTGCATCTGGTGCTTGAGTCATACAGAAACATCCCCCTGCCCATCCATGGAAAAATTGTCTTCCATGAAGCTGTTCTTTGGTATCAAAAAGGTTGGTTCTATACCACCTTGGTGAACATCTGAGCATCATACAGGGAGAACTGTTGAGCTGGGGACCCAGGGCTTCCCTGCAAGGGAGACCTCTGACTCTGTATTTGTCAGCACTTACTTTTTGCCTCAACCTGGCTCAAGTCAAAAGCATGGTTATTGATTCACATGCCAAGAGTCAGGCACAATGACACAGGTGTGGGATGGAATTGTCACCTTCATGTCTCAGCTTTTGTTCCTCTGTGCTGACTTCATCTTCAGGCTGACTGTCCCTACGTGGTGGCAGAAACGGTGCCCAGCAGCTCCAGGTTCACGTCCTGTTCGATAGACAGGAACAGGAAGCACACCTCTCTTCCCCAGTGCTTTCAGCCAAATCCTCGTGCTGACTGGTTGGCTCAGCAGGGTCACGTGCCCATCCCTGAACAAATGCCCGTGGCCAGGGGTATGGGGGACACTGTCTGCCTATGCCTGTCTCACTTGTCCACCCAGGGCCAGGGGTGAAGTCAGTGTGGGTGGCTCCTTTAGGAAGGGGCTGAGAAGCTCAGTGGGCAGGACCAAGAGATGCCCAGTCCCAAGGGTTAAGTAACCCAGACCCAGTGGCAGAACTAGAGGTGCCTTATCATCAATCCTGACTGCCCCCCCAAACACACACACACACACAACACATTGTTTAGACTCTTAGATTTGATCTATTGAAAACACAGGATGTCTGAGACAATTGGAAACATCTGAATATTGTTTTAGTTTGGTGTCCCCAAAAGCAGATGGCGAGACTAGAATCAGGGTACAAGACGTTTACTTAGAAGGTCATTCAGGAAGCACAGTGAAGGATGCAGAGTGAAACAGGGAAGGTAAGAACGCTGTTGCAGGCTAAGCTAGTATGTGGGTTTCTGCTGTGGGTTATAGGGGTTCAGTTGTGTTGGGGCCCCCTTAGTGACTGCATAGAGTGCACTCAGGAGTTACCTTCCAAGGGCCCAGGCTGCTTGGGTATCTATTGCCCAGGTCCTGTCTCTCATTGGTTGAGGGTGACTCCTAGGGTTTAATGGCCTGGCCCTTTGGACTCGCTCCTTTAAGGGTCCTGCAGTGCTAACCTGCCCTCAGATGGAAATGCAGGTGCCAGCACAGAAAGCACTGATGTGTAAGTGTGCTGCCCAGTGCAGTTGCTGCGGACTCTCCTGGGAGGACCAGGAGGGACAGAAAGAATGTCAGCAGCATGTTACGAATCAAGACTGGGCACTAGAGTTTAAGAAATTATTAGTATTATTAGGAACCTTAGTGACATCATATTAACATAGGCATATGCTCTTATTTCTAAGATATATATTCTGAATAATTTAGGTGTGAAATGTCATGGTATTTGTGATATGTGTTAAAACATTTCAGCGAACAAAAAAACGGCAAAGCCAGTAATACAGAATGTTAGCAGTTGTTAAATGTAGGTGACAGATATATATCCATGGGAGTGAATTATACTATTTCTACCATTGGTACATTTGGAAGTGTTCGTAGTCAGGAGGAAAACACAGGGTGATGTTGGGATCTGCGTGTGTTTTGTGGTTTGTGTTCACCATGTTTTTGCCCACCACGTTTCTGCCTGTCTGGAAGCTTACTTAGTACAGAGGTCCAGGTTCTGGCTGGAACTTCAGCCTGGCTTCCAAATTGTGGCGTGACTTTGGACAATTGTCAGTGCCTCCGTGTCTCTGCCTATAAGTGAAGAACAGGATTGTTCCAGATTTCTGAGAGCTGTGGGTCAGTGAACAGTTTCTGAAGTTCAGTGGAAATTCCAGAATGTCAGCAGGAAGAACTTCAGAACTCCCAGTCAGCTATCCTCTCTGGAGGCTTGAGTTGGGGGTCATAGGGCCACTTCTGAACTGCTCCAGGACCCAGCTGCGCACCTGGAAATTGGTCCCAGTAAGTGCTCCTGGTTGCCCTTGGACTGCTGGGCCTCAGGGTGTTTGAAATCCTGGGGAGAAGGGTGAGCTAGTTTAGGGAGGAGAGCAAGGCCTTGGAGCTCATGCAAAGAAGAGTGGCCTGAAAGTGAATGTGTATATTCCTACTATTCTGTGAATTTTTATTATAAATGATATAGAGTTATGCCAACTGATTTTTCTTTTATTTCATTGAGATAATCATATGATTTTATTGATTTTGAAATATTAAACTAACTTTTTGTTTTTAGGATAAATTTCACTGGGTCATGGTGTATTATTTTTTTGGTATATGGTTAAATTAAGTTTTCTCATATTTTAAAAGTATTTTTGCTCCATAAAGAGTATTGGTTTGTAGTTTTCTTTTTTAATATCTTTTTCTGGTTTTGGTATGAGGATAAGTTGACTTCATAAAATAAGTTGGGAAGGTTTTTCTGAAAGAGATTGATAGGTGTGTCATTTTTTTTCCTACATAATTTAAAATAAATAGAATTTACCAGTAAAACTATTGGAGCCTAGTGCTTTCTTTATTTGAAGATTTATAACTATAAATTCTATTTGTTTAATAGATATAGGGTTATTCAGTCTTTCTATTACTTTTTAAATAGTTTGGTAGTTTGTACATTTCAAGGAATTTGTATATTTTCTCTAAGTTGTTGATTTTATGGCATAATATTGTTCATACTATTTATCATAATCACACCCCTTATCTTTATGTAATGTTCCTTTTTGTCCTTGGATATATTCTTTTTTTATGACATCTATTTGACTTACTATCAATGTAGTAATATAATTTTTTAATTAAAACATTTTTATTAAAGTGTAATTGATGTAATCGAATTTTCTTATAATTAGTGTTTGTATGGTATATTTTATTCCAACCTTTATTTCTAAACTGCCTTTGTCTTTATATTTTAAATGGATATTTAATAGAAAGAAACATGCAGTTGGGTCCTGCTTTTTTATCTAGTCTGTTCATCTTGGGCCTTTGAATTGGAATGTTTAAAGAATTTGCATCTGATGTGGTCATTGATAGGTAGGGTTCAAATGCATCATCTTGCTATTATTTATTTTGTATTTTCCCCATCTATTCCTTGTTCTACTTTTGCCCTGCCTTAGTTTGTATTAACTCAGTACTTTTTAGGATTCTATTCTATAATCTTTTTAGCTATGCCTGTTCATGTTATGTTTTTAGTAATTGCTCTGGGGTTCGTGATATGTATGTTTAACTTACCATAATCTATTTTCCATGAATATTATATTACTTTATGTATGATGTAAGATTCTTACAACAGTATGATTTCTTTCCCTTTTTTGCCCTTGATACTTTTGTTGTTACACATTTTACTTATACATACCTTATAAACCCCATAATATATTGTTATTTTTATACAAATATTAAGTAATCAGCTATCTTTCAAAGAAAATGAGAAGATATATGTTTTTTAATCTACCCACATATTTTATCTTTCCAGTACTCTTCAGTTATTTGTATATACCTGATTTCCATCAGATATTTTCCTTCAACCAGAGAACTTTATTTAATAATTTCTATAATGCAAGACTGCTAGTAGTAATGAATTTTCTCAGCTCTTAATTGTCTGAAAATTCTTTATTTTGCTTTTACTTTTGAAAGATATTTTCACTTGATATAGAATTCTAGATTGATAATCACATTCCTTTTCTCTCTATACAATAGCAATACTGTTACATTGTCTTCTGGCTTGCGTAGAATCAGCTGAGTAGTCTTTGTAATTTTTTAGTTTTATTCTTCTGTACATGATGAATGTTTTTCTCTGACTACTTTTAAGATTTTCTCTTTATCAGTGTTTTTTGTAAACTTGATTATGAGGTACCTTGATGTGATTTTCTTTGTAGTTATCCTGCCTTGGGGTTTGTTGAGTTTTTTGGACATGCCAATTTATATTTTTAATAAAATTTAGAAAACTTTCAGATCTTACTTCTTTAAGTAATTTTATGTTCTCTTATTTTTTATTGGGTTTCCAAATTGCACATGTGGTATACCACTTAATATGGCCTTACATGTCATCAAGGTTCTGTTTAATTTATTAGCTTTTTGCCTCTCATTGATTTTATTTGGATAGTCTCTCTTGCATTTACTTTAATTTTACTTTTGTTTTCTTTCTGAAATATCTAATCTGTTCTTAAGCCTGCTAAGTAAATTTTTTATTTTATATATTGTAATTTTGGGCTCTAGATGTTCCAAGTTTTCTCTCTCTCTTAAAAAAAAAAAAAGGTTTTTTTTTTGTTCTTTATTATGCTTATATTTTTCTTAAATCCTTGAAAATATTTATAATACCTGCTTTAAAGATTTTTTATTTTTTAAAAAAGATTTGTTTTATTGTTTTTGACAGAAAGAAAGAGACAGAGAGAGAGAGAGAGAGAGAGAGAGAGAGAGAGAGAGAGAGAGAAGGGGGAGGGCCCAGAGCAGTTTCCATAGTTGTACGCCATCAGTTTTTGACATAGTTTTATTCCACACAGGTGACGGGTGGGGGTCGGGGGGGCACTGTGCAGGGCAGGAACAGGGCTGGGGCCTCCCACATGGGAGGCACACCCCTATGAGCTAGGGGTCAAACTGGAGGCCTTCAACATGGGAAGCTCACTTCATTGATAACTAAACTGGGGCTACACCCCAATTCAGCATATGGATCCACAGAGGCTGGGGCCAGGATTTGATCCTCAGACCCTGGGGCTACAAGACGAGTGCTTAACCCATTAAGCCATCCTGGCATCTCTGATTTTCTACCTTGTTTTAAAGATGTATTTTATTGATTTTTGAGAGAATGTGTGTGTATGTGTGTATGTGTGTGTATGAGAGGGAGAGAGACAACCAGAGAGAGAGAGAGAGAGAGAGAGAGAGAGTAAGGGCCCACAGCAGTCTTCATAGTTGTATAGCATTACTTGTGACATAGTTTTTTTCCACACAGGTGGATATGGGGCTCCCCTGGGTGGGAACTGAACAGGGCAGGAGTGGGAACCTTCACCATAGGGCTTGGTAGTTACCAGTTGCGCCACAGTTCAACATGTGGGTTTGCATGGGCCAGGGCTGGGATTTGATTCCTGGACCTTGCAGGTGCAAGGCAAGCGCTCGACATGTTGAGATTTCCATTCTAATTCTATCACCTCTGTGACTCCTGGGATTGATTCTATAGACTTACTCTATTAACTGGGTTACATTTATCTGCTTTTTGCATGTTTGGTTATTTTTACTAGCTGTTAGACATTGTGTGTATAAGGTCGCTGAGTCTCTGGATTTTATTTTCTCCATAAAGTGCACTGAGTCATCTTCTGGCAGCCAGTTTGCTTACTTTCAGATTATCTTGTACTTATGGAACTTGTTTATAAGCTTTGTAGCATCTAGAACAGACTTTACTCTAGGGCTAGCTTAGTTCTACTACTAAAATGTGCCCATTATGGTGTTTCTCCTGAAGGCCTTGAGTGTTCAGTGAGTTTGCTCCATTCTTTTTGATTAGAACTCAGATGTCTCTCAACCCCGCTGAGCTTTAGGATTTACTTAGCTTGCAGTTTCCCAGTACTCGTTCCTTGTCTGGTAATTACTCTTCCCGGCCTCATGGAGTATCTCCATGCACATCACAGCTTAGCATTTAGTCTGAGTCATGGGGATTTCTGGAGATCTTTCTCTGCGTTGCTTCTTCCTCTTCAGCTCTCTGTCCTACAAAATCCCTCCTTCCCAAACTCTAATCTCCGTTCTCAGCTCGTGGAGATGACATGCTCTGCTTGGATCCTCATGAGTCTTTGCCAAGCCCACTAAGTGCCTCCGGGCAGAAATCTTTGGGATTGCAGGGCTCACCTCCTTTGTTTCCCTTTTCTCAGGGACTAAAGTACGTAATGCCTACTGTCCAATGTCTGAAAACAATTGTTTTTACATACATTTTTATACTTTTTTTTTTAGTTGCTTTAAATAGCATGGAAAGCAGAACATGGCCGCTTAGAGATGTCCCTGTCTTAAACTCTGGCACTGATCAATGCATCAGGTTCTACGGCAAAGGGAAATTAAGATTGCAGATGGAATTAAGGTGGCTCATCAGCTGCTTTTAAAATAAGAAGTTACCTTGGACTATCCAGATGGGCCCAAGATAATTGCAAGAATCCTCAAAAGCAGAAGATGAAGGAAGAAGAGAGAGAACCAGAGAAATGACATGGTGAGAAGGCTTTGGCTTGATGTTGGCTTTAAAGATGGAAAAAGGGAAAGATAAGCTAAGGAAAGCAGGTGGCTTCTGGAAGCTGGAACAGGCAAAGAAATGTATTCTCCTCTCCTGTGGCCTCCAGGGGAATATGTAGCCCTGCTGGTACCTTGGTTTTAGCCCACTGAGACCCATTTTAGAGTTCTGACCTCCAGATCCATAAGATAATAAATTTACATAATGTAAGCCATTAAGTGTGTGGTAATTAGTTAGGAATCTGATACAGTGGGAGAACTTTTCTAGTACCAATTACTCTATCATGACCGGAAGGAAATATTCACTGGTATGTTTTCAAAGCATACCAATACTTGGGACCCACTCCAGATATTCTGACTTACTTGGTTCAAGTAGGGCCACTGGTATTAAAAATTTTCTCAGGCAATTCTAATGTGCACCCAGGGTTAAAAAAACCACTGATCTCATTCAACCTTCCCATGTGATAGCTGAGACCACTGAAGTGAAGAATGGGGCTAGAGGCAAATGCAGCTGAGATGTAGGTCTGTTGCAAAGCGCACCTCAAACAAGAAGACAGGACATGTACCTTGTGTTCTCCTGGGAGGTGGTCTACTGGTCTCCGGGTATTTGCACTTGTGGCAGGGGATCTGCATGCGCTTGGACGTAAGATGTATATTCTCAAAATAGAAGCTAAGGCCAACCCATTAGCTATGCAAAACTATAGATTTCTACAGTCCTCAAATCAGTTTAATCAGCCTGATTACCACAGAAGTGCCCACAAATAGACATAGTGTGAGAGTCATTGATCGGTTTTGATAAAGTTGACGGGAATTCTGGTATTTAACAGACTCAGCACTCTAGAGAAGCACAGGGTGGATTCTGCCAGTGCTCATATCAATTCTATTCCCAGGTTGACATCAACAAAGGTAGGTCTCAGCTTGGCTTCAAACATGCCATGCATTTAAAAAAATATGGTGCTGTCACTGAGCCAGCAGGAAGCAAACATTGCCTGGATTTTGGTGTTCAGTAGCATTCTGAGATTTACTGATTCATGTTCAAAATCTCAGGGATTCTAGGATTCCTTGGTGAGATCATCAGGTGAGAATTTTCTTTCCATTCTTCTTCTCTTCCCCTCCATTTCCACTGTCCTATCCCCTTTTTTCCTCATCCATATGCCCCCTCCCCTCCCCTCCCTTTCCGTTTCCTCCTTTCTTTTTTCTTTCCCTCTCCTCCCCTTTACTTTCTTCTCTCTTCTTTTAAAATGAACCTTAGGTTGGTCATACCTGGGGTTGGTTGAGTGTTTCAGCCTATGGACCACATGCAAGTTAATAAGAGATTAATTATTCTGGGGCTCCTTCCCTACCGTGTTTTTCCAGTTCTACGACACCACTAGGGGATTCCGGGCAGTTACCCAGTTTGGGATCTTCGGCTGATGTTGATGGCCAGATGACTCTCCTCTCTGCTCCAGGCTCCACAGGGCACACTTAGCTTCTGCTGGGGCCGGCATTTCCTGTGCAGCTTAGAGAAACCCGCTCAGCAGCAAGATGGCATTTTGCAGGTGGTTGAAGATAGACACACAGAGTGAAGACAAAAGTGTTAGCTAACACTTATGGAGTGTGTAACCTGTTCTAGGTGCTTGGCCATCAGAGCCAGACTCTAGATAGAGTCTAAATATTACCCTCATGTTATATAGGAGGAAACTCAGGTAGATAGGGATTAAGTACCTTTTGAAAGAACACCATAAATAAGTAGCAGACCTGGGATTTGTACTCCAGCAGTCTAGAAGCTTGTTCTTAACCACTACCCTATACTCAAAGGGCCAATGCTGTGTTAAGATCAGGCTTAGGGCAGGTAGAATCTGAATGTCATGCCTTGAAGGACCAAAAGTCATCCCACTTGATGCCCAGTCAGAGGCCTGCAACCTCCTCTGTGAGCTCCTGCATGTGAGTGAAGGCCTTCCTCGTCAGAGTTCCAGCTGTCACGCACGCTGTATTCAGATGGACTATGGGTGCCTTTACTTTCTGGTTGGAGGCCCTGGAGCTCAGTTCCCTTAACTGTACAATGGGGCTATGAATACCACCAATACCTCCTTGAGAGGGTCATATGAAGATGCAAGTGTGCATGTGAAACACCCGAGGACCCACCACTTGCTAAAGGATGGACTCATGGGGGGAAACCCTACAGGCTATTGCTTGGCAGCAGTGAAGAGCCGGAAGAGTGGAATATGGGCAGACATTTTATTTTAGATGTTTTATTTAAATAAAAAGGTACACATACAGTGCAGAGTAAAGTTCCTGTATCCCTTTCCCCTAGCTTTTCCTAATGTGAGCATCTCATAGTGTTTACAGTTATTAAAACTAATAAATGAATACTGGAAAATATTCAACTACAGACTTGATTTAGATTTTACTATTTGTTAAAATTTCCTTTTCCTGTTCCAGGGTTCATTCAAGGACCCCATGTTGTATTTAGGTGTCATGTCTCCGTCATCCCTTCAAATCTGTGACAGGGCCTGAGTGTGCCCTTGGTGTTCATGAACTTGACCCTTTAGAAGAAAGGGTATTGAGCAGTTTTTTATTTTTTTCAGGACACCCTTCAATTTGCATTTGTCTGATTGTTTCCCCACATGATTAGATTGAGGTTATGTATTTTGGGCACAAATACCATGCAAGTGATGTGTGTTTCCAGTGCATCATGTCAGGGGCCATATGACATTGCTATGTCCTAGTACTGGTGATGGTAACCTTGATCTCTTGATCTGCTGGGTTTCTGCCCTACAGATTAATGTGTTTTTTCTTCCTTTGTAATTAATAAATATCTTGGGGGAGAGACTATGAGGCAATTCAAATATTCTGTTTCTCCTCAAACTTCCACCCATTAATTTTAGCATCTTGTGTGCAATAATTATTACTATAATGCTGTAATGGTGAATTATTTTATTTCCCTCCTTCATTCTACATTTATTAATTGGAATTCTCCCATCAGGAAGAGCTGCTCCCATTTACTTATTCAGTTATTTATTTATCACCATCTGGACTCATGGGTATTTATTTTATGAGTTATAATTTGATATTCTCATTATTTATTTTGTTGCTCATATTGTTCTGGCCTTGGCCCATGGGGGCCCCTCCAGGGTATTTCCTCTGTCCTTTGACGTGTGAGCAGGGCTCACTGGGTCTGTCAAAGCTGAAATCCCAGAGTTTACCTTGGGGCAGTAAGCGCTGGCCAGCCTGTGAGAGTGAATGTGTTGGGGAGAGAGTAGAAATGCGAGGAGAGGTGAGATTGCTGACACCCTTGTCCCACATAGAACTGCTTCTCTAAGACCCATTCAGCTTTGAAATTTCACTGTACTGGCCCTATTTCCCTGTTCCATTCTACCGATCTGGAAATGAAGGCCACAGAAAGGAAAGGAGGGGACTTGTTGAAGGCCACAGGGCAAGCTGGGTGGGTGGTGAGGTGGCTCGAGCAAGCTGGGCTAGGAACCGTGTCCCTGCCACCCCACGTGGCGCCTGGATGCAGGTAGTGCATTCCAGGACCCGGGCAGCTAAGGGCTGAGGGATGTTTGCTCTATCAGCAGAAGCGCAGGAAACAGGAGGCGAAGTTTCTTCAGGAAGCCCTGGGGCTGTTGGCTCTGCTCCCTCTCTTTTCTGCCCAGCTCATAGGGAAGGGTTTTCTGTGCCAAATCCCCAGCTCCAGCTCAGCAGGGGCCTCTAGTCCCCTCCTGGTTCAGGAACATGGTTCAGCTAGGTTTGGAGGAGGGGTCCTCTAGAGAGAGGGTTTCTGCAGGCCTGGGAACAGGCCCACCCAGGCAATGGCTGGAAAGCCAACAGCAAAGCATGGGAAACTGGCACCAGGTTAAAACTGACAATAAGTTCTGAGTTGGGGGGCTACATTAATAGAGGTTCAGTGGGCAGAATGAGGGAGGTGACAGGCTGGTACAACATAGGAGACCAGCCTATAGCAACTTCTCCAGCATCCGAGTTCTTCTGGCCCCAGCTGTCTGCACGAACACTGAACCCTGGGCTGTTACTGACACAGCACCCCCAATGGAAATAGAAAGCCTCCCTTCAGTCCTGGAAGCACACATGGACAGCAGGGTGGTGAGTTCTGCCTGACCCTTTCTAGTCTACAAGGAGCTTTTCTTCCTAATGAAGTGTGCAGGTTAGGAGTTGGAGGTGCCCATTTTATGGATGTTGCAACTGAGACCTGAAAGAGAAAAGGGTCATGGCATTCTTTGGGGAGCTCAGTTGGTCCCACTCTTGAGTTCTGAGCTGTCCTACAACACCATCCTATCTTTGGGACAGGTTCTTCCATAGCTGACTCATCTCCAGCCACTGTGAGCAGTGCCGGGGGCTCAGGTGGCGTTTTGGAAAGTCCTCCGAGCATGCCCTGTACTTCCACAGGGCAGACAGGGATCTTGGGCGGGTCAGGGCACAGCGGCGGTCCTCCCCGCAGACCCGTCAGCATTGACCAGCCGGACGACAGAGCGGAGTGTGTATGCACACACATGCGGTGCGCACATGCACACGGGTACGTCTGCTGGGCGCAGAAGTGACATGTGTTTGGAGGAGTCTTCAGAGAGGCACTTGGCTGGATCCCCACCCTCATCTGGCTTTGGTTTCATACTTCCTTCCCCAGCAGGCTTGGGGAGGCCAAACGGCACAGATGGCCATCTGGCTGGCACTTCAGGACACGGCCCAGTGCTCACTCACAACCTTCTACTTCCCCACCCTTCTCGGCTTCGGTGACTATCCTGCAGAGGAGTGATTGGGCCTGGACAGAGCGGCACCGGCGGGAAGGGAGGGCAGGAGGCGTAGGCATGGGACTGGCCCAGGTCACAGCTCCCACCTTCCCCTTGATGAGACTCTTATTGAAGAGATGCTGTCTGTGCTGCTCAGCTCCTGAGGCTGGGAGGCAGGATGCGGAGAGCCTGGATGTGGCTCCTAGTGCAGAACTTCCACTCCTGTGAGCATTCCTCATGGCTCTCTAAGTTCCATTCCCAAAAGCCAGTCAGGGGTTGCAGGTCGGTCCCGCTAGTATTCACTCACTCACTCATTCACTCACTCAGTCACTCACTCATTTATTTTATAACCTTTCTTGAAGTTTAGAGCATGTTAGAACCTCTTGTAGGCCCTGGCTGGGTGACCAAGATGAATAGAGAGACATTGAATTTGTTTGTAACTCACTTCTGGCTCCAAAGTTTTCAGAGTTGACTGCCAGGGAGGGTAAGAACAATTCTTTTTTTCTTTTTTTTTAATATTTATTTTATTGTTTTTGACAGAGATAGAGAGAGACACAGAGAGAAGGGGGAGGGCCCAGAGCAGTCTCCATAGTTGCATGTCATTAATTTTCAACATGGTTTTTTGTTCCACACAGGTGGGCAGGAGGCTCTGCAAGGAGGGAATTGGACTAGGGGCCTCCTGTATGGGAGACTAACCTCCTGGAGTGGGGGGCCAAACCCGGGGCCTCCAACATAGGAAGCTCACCAGTGAGAACCAAACTGGGGGCCTCCCACATGGAAGCTCACCCCAGTTCGTTATATGGTTCCTCACGGGCTAGGGTCGGGATTCGATCCTCATTTCCCTGGGCTGCAAAGTGAGTGCTTAAGCCTCTGAGCCATCCCAGCTTCCCAAGAACAATTCTTCTTAACCATTACTGTAGAGAACCTGGTCCCTGCAGAATTTTGGGAGCAGAAGATACCATAGGGGAGTGTGAAGGGAGGTACTGAAGAGAGAAGTGAGGGCTGGCACTGTGGCTTTGTTCCTGGCCCCTCTCTGGGGCCTGTATACTCTATGTCCAGGTAGTGTTGACAGGTACAGTAAAAACAAAAACAGGACTCCCAATTAAGTTTGCATGCCAGATAAACAATAAAAATTTTGTAGGATAAGTCTGTTTCATGCAATATCTGGGACATACTTATACTAAAAAGTTTATTTGTTCCTTGTCTAAAATTAAAACTTAACTTGGGAACCCTGAGTTTTCTTTGGCAATACTGTGGCCTGGGGAAGTGAGGTGGCGGGCCCTCTCTGGGCCTCTGGGGCATCATCAGGACCATAAAGGTGAGGAGAGGCCCGTGAGAGCCGGGACCCACCTCTTCCATAGAGGGCAGCCTCTGTCTGTTTCATGCTGGCCCCTGGTTCAATGTCCTCTGTTGCGCAGGACAGATGTCTCTAAAGTCTATGGAGATGAGTCTGGGTGGTTGATGCGTTAGGCCTGCTCTGAGGAACCCCCATGAGACAGGTCAGCCCTAGTCAACCCTGGGCTGCCATTGCATGAGACAGCTGCATAGGGGTGGGCCCGGGTCACCAGAGATTCCCATACAAAAAGGTCCTGGGCTGCCAGCCTATCTTAATGCTTCTCCTGCTTCGAGTCTGACCCTGCCCTTGACTGCTACAGAGGAGGTCCAGAGAGGGGAGGAAGACTGCCAAGGTCACATAGCACACAGTGGGGGACCAGATGCAACCTTCCAGCCCCTTGATTCCTTGCCCTCCGGCCCCTGGGAAAGCACCCGGGCGGCCTTGTCCAGTGATCCCTGAGGCTTACTTATCCTTGTGGCCCTGGGAGTTCTGCCCAAGAAAAGCTAATGGAGTTCGGGGGCTCTGCCAAAAGGTGGAGAGCACATTTGTCCGAAGCCAGTCTGGCCTGGGGCGCTGCTAACTGCTCATGAACAGTTCCATATGTGCAACAGGCTGATCGGCCACACAGAGGTGGGGGAGGGGCACGCTCAGGACTAAGGAATCCATATGAACCACACAGCCAGCCATAAGAAAGAAATTAAAAAGAGCGTGTTTTCAAACGCTGCCCTCTGACAGGGGACTTTTTCTAGCTGCAAGCGAGCTAGACAAATTTCAGACACAAATGCACTGACAAAAACAAACAAATAAACAAAAGTTGAAATGCAGGCGCCCCCCCTGGGTCTGATAGAAATCTCAACGACGTCTCCTCTGCTTTGCTTTGTTTTTAAGGGGAAAAAATGCAACTAACAATAATATCTGACAGAAAATTCTTTCACGGTCTGGCTGCCTCTCTCCCATTGTTCCCCTGGAAAAATGTTGTCTCTTCAAGCGGCTGCACGTTGGCGATCATTAGGAGGAAAGAGCTAAGCAGAGTTTCCTTTATTTATTTATGTCCCTTTCGCTGAATTCTGATGAAGCACAGGCAGGCAGCAGAGCATCTGGCTTCTCAGAAAGATGGCTGTGTGGAGAATTGGGGGCCCTGGCCCCAGACATGGAGAGCGTGTGTGCGGGCCCTCCGAGCCAACGCGATTCCGTCTTCCCAGCAGTCGGGGCTGCAGGAGACCTCTCAGCTCCCCTCACGCCCATTCTCCCAGGCCCTGGGCTGGCTGAGAGTGGTGGGGGCATCGGAGCTGAGAGCAGCACACACGTGTAGAGCGCAGGGTGGAGGAGGGGCCGGGGGGGGGGGGCAGGCAGATGGGAGGTCTGAAAGAACGTGTAGGTTCCAGAAACCACATCTGCTGAAGGAGGCCTGCAGGATGCAGGGGGGTTTAGCCTGGGGTGGTGGTGGGGGTGTGGACATGGGGGGTGCGGGTGGGGGCAAGCTTTATCGGGCTGTTGCACCTTTGCAGGGTCATCATGTGGGAGGTTGGGGGTGGGGCACCGTGTCTGCAGGCAGCCTACGTAGTGACAAAAGATGGAGAGGTCTCTTTATGCTCAGATGGCGTCACTAACATCAGCATCGAGTAAAACGTTGGAATGGTGGCTGATGTGTGAGGCCTATGCCCACCTGCCCCTCATACCTCCCTGCCCAGCCCACAGCGGAGGGGGCCTTTGTCTGTGACATGAAGCAGCCTGGCCAGCAGGAGGTTTTGGAGTCTGACAGACTGGGGCTCTAGGGTCTGCTTCCTCTACTTATAGTTGGGGGACAGGGAGGGAGGCCTCCCAGCTGCGGCACCACCCTCCCCACACCGCATCAAAGCGTTCATTAGACCCAGCGTGGCTACTGACGACTGTGAGCTCACGGGCCCAGCCTCTTTGCCCCGACGGGATGGAGAGCCAGCTGTGCCCTGCACGTGGGAGGTGTGGGCACCAACCCCAAGTCCACACCCCACCATTCCATGCTGCTCAGAAGCCAGGAAGTGCCTCTTTCTGCTATGGAGCAGAGCATCTACCTTCGGTTAGCTTCTGCATGTTCACCTCGTTTTTGTCCGGTGCGTCTCCCTCTTTGGGGACAGGCTCCCAGAGGTGTGAAGGCAGGGCTAGGGCCCCACAGGTCCTTCCTGACCTTGGTCCTGCCACTTTGTTGCCTCACAGCCCTCACTGGAGGGTCCATACTTGTCTGCCCATCCCCTTGTCTGTTTCTGGCTTCCCTTCCAGGACCCAACACCTGACAAAAGGCTCCTTCCTTGGTGGGACGCTCGTGCTGAAGCTCCCCACCCCCACCCCCCAATTGCCCAATCCAGGAGGAAAAAAGCAATTAATTTCATTTCCCTGACCCCCTTCCCCATTGCCAAACTATTGTGGAGTGACTGTATTTTTAAGTAGGAAGATGCATTTCTTTCCTCTCCAGCAAGACCAGGAAGTGACCTTGGAGACTCAGAGAGCTCAAGTAACCGGTGTAAGGTCACACAGCACTTGGTAGTCAGGCCAGTCTTAGAAACAGAGACCCTGGTCTCCCGCCCCGGTTCCTTCCACGAAAAACTTTCTGGTGACCAGCTGGCTTGTCAGGCCTGTGGCTGATGTGACTGATGACTCAGTGCTGTGTCCCTTGTGGGGCGTCCATGTTGAGAACACAGAAATCGCAACAGGACCACTGGGCCTTCGCTGGGCTATAGACACACTGGGCCTTTGTCCACCTGGCTAGGGTCTAAAAGTGGATATGGAAATCAGCTCCCCGCAGCCCCCTGAGGCCCAACAGCCCAGAGCAGCACGGCTGGGGAGAAGAAAAACAGACAGCTCAGCTCCCCCCCTGCCCAAGAGGAAGCCCAGAGCATTCAGAAAAGCAGATGTAGGAACCATCTGCATTGTCAACAATGTTTCCAAAAATGATATTACCTTGGCCTAGTGGCCTAAGGATGGGCAGAGATACCTGTGGAAGGGGGCGGCTGTCCCCTCTGGGTTCAGATGAGGAATGTCCCACAAATGAGCTAGCTTTGTGTCCTCTTCCACTGGGGCCTTTGTGAAAGAACTTTTTTTTTTTTAAAGAAAACTCTTCAGAGCTCTGCTTTTGTAAGGTCTGGAAATAACTCCCTGGGAAACCTCTGTCTGATACTTACCACCTACGGAGAAAATGGTTCGTACATCATGCAATTTGGCACCTAGAGAAGCTCAGGAGGGTAGCATGTTGCACAGGACGTGGGAGTGAGGCTAGAGGTTGGTGCCAGAATTGCACGGCTCACAGATGGTGGCAGTCCAAGTGCGGGGCTGTCCAAGGATCAGAGTTCAAACTCTGGCTCTGCCTTCTACAATGTCACCGTAGGAAAGATGCGAACCCCCTGGTCTTTGTTGTCCTCATCTATAAATGGGGCTGGGCATGTATGACCTTTTCTTCAAGGAGGTATAGTTTACTGGGTAGGAACAAAGCATGGTTGCTTCTTGGATCCCAGGCAGAGTGAAGGGGAGGAGAAAGAACTGTGGAGTATCAGGTACCTCTCATTTTCTCCTGCTGCAAACCCACTGTGCTCTCTTGGACTTGGGGTTCTAGTAGCAGAAGATGGTAATGTGTCAAGTTATGTTAGCACCCTCATTGCCAAGAAGGGGAAACTGAGGCCCACAGTGGGAGGTGGTGTATGTCTGTCTGAGGCCACAGGCAGGGGAGTGGCCAAGTCAGGCCTGACCTGCTGGACTGCTGCCACCCACACTGGACCCTGCTTGTGTGCATGTTAGGGCGCTCAGCCTGGCTGTAGGGATCTCGAGTGTTTGCACACCCTGCTTGTCTTCTGCACTTCCCTATAAGTGCCCAGAGGCACTGGGATCAGCTGGACAGCTGGCAGGGGACACCCAGATTACACGAGGAGAGGAGGAAGAGACCAGCTCAGCCCTCTCTCAGCTGTGGCCTGGCCCACATCCCTCTCTGGGCTTTACCTGCCTCATCTGTGAAATAGGGGCATGATGCTGCTGGCATCCTAGGGCTGCTGTGAGGGTTAGTCACTCATTGATCAGATATTGAAGGGGTATTGTCTCAGTGCCAGGCCCTGCTCCAGAAAGTAGAACAGGTGTGATCTAGACTGGACTGCTTTCTCACAAGGGGTTCCTGCCTCTCTAGTGGGGCAGGCAGCCAACAGACAAGCAGAAAAGGAATACATAGGTTCCTTTCACATCGAGACGATAATACAACAGAGTGAGTGAAGGCTGTGGGGTGGGATAGGTGCTGTTTCAGGATGAGAGAAGCAGGGCTATACAGGGCCTCCCAGGTTGTGGACACTGCAAGTGCCAAGGTCCTGGGGCAGGAATGTGGCCAGAGGCTGGAGTGCAGTGGGAATGGGAAGGGATTTTCTGAAGTAGCCAGGCCAGGCGTGAGGGCTGAGCCAGGTCCAGCCAGTAGTGGCTAGTCAATGGCATTCAGGCTGGAGCTGATGCAGGAGACTGAGGCGAGCCCTCACGGACAACACGCACTTCACAAGCCCAGGAGGGAGTCTGGGCAGCACAGGCTGGTATGCAGCCTCTCCCAGAGCACAAGTGCCCATGTGGGCCTGGTGGGAAGATGGGAGTTGGTGTCTGCGCATGTCTTGTGGGTGGGGCGTTCTGAGAGGTCTCCATCTGTCTCTGGTGGGCAAAGAGAGAATGAGTGAGCAGGAGAGAGCAGAGGTGGTGAAACATAGGGACAGGGAATGTGAACTGTTGCAATCAGCTGCCCTGGGGCCTTCCCAAACAACAGGCGCTTTGCCGGTAGGGGGATCCCCAAGTCCCAGGGGGTGAAAATGCAGGGAGAAAGAAGCTTGTAGAACAGAAGGGCTCGCTTGCATTAGTAGCTCTGACCGCAAGGGGCAGGAACAGTTTAGCAGCCACTGTGGGGCGTCTTCCTAATACATCCCCTCCTTCATTCTTTATAAGGCGTAGCTCTTTATAAGCCTCCTTCCACCCGCTTCAGGTGAGGCAGGCTTGAGCTCCAGCCCCTGTCACCAGCAGCAAACCATGACCAGTCTAACCTAGAAGTTCCTAAACTTTCTATGTTCATGGGCCTTTGTCTCAGTAACTTCCCCTCATAGCACCTCTATAGTAAAAGAAATACTTTACACTGCTTGGTTAGGTTCAAACAACTTCATAGATATTGATGTTGGAACAACTTATTAGCCAACTGCAAAAACAATATATATGAAGTGAAAGAAAAAAAGTAGTAATTTCTATTTTTTGTTAAATTTATTGGGGTGACATTGATTGATAGCAATTACATTATTTCCAGGTGTACAATTCTACATCACATTGTCTATACATTGCATTATGTGCTCACCACCCAGAATCAGCTCTTTCTATCACTGTATGTTTGATTCCCCCTCCCTACTCCCCGCCACCCAGCTCTCCCACCCACCTCCCCTCTTACCCTCAGGTAACCACTAAACTATTGACTGTGTCCATGAGTTATTGTTTCTTTGTTCCTTTCAGTTTTATATTCCACCTATAAGTGAGGTCATGTGTTTCTTGTTCTTTCAGTCTCTTATTTCGCTTAATAAGATGTTCTCAAGGCCCGTCCATGTTGTCACAAATGGCTGTATTTCATCTTTTCTTATTGCTGAGTAGTGTTCCATTGTGTAAATGTACCACATCTTCTTTATCCAGTCATCTATCAGAGGACACTTTGGTTGATTCCATGACTTGGCCACCGTGAACAGTGCTGCAATGAACATTGGGGTATCTATTTATTTTTAAATACTAACTACAATTAGGTATAAAGGAATGTATGCACCTGTGGGGCACTGCACAACTCAGACATTGGATTTAGACTGGACATTGCCACCATCGTTGGTGTTCATTCAGTGCTTGGTTGTCATTATAGCAGCCACTGACCACTGCTTCTCAAAGATATGATACCAGCAGAGGCCTGCAGTGTGATCTAAAGTGACAACTAGGAAGCAATGTGAACTAGTAGTTCATGCGGTGTCCAGTCCTGCTGTGTTTCCCTCAAAAATGACAACCTGTAGCACCCTGATTTCTTCTCCTTCTATTTTCTGTGGTGGAAATCTGGGGTGTCTCAGCCCACAGTTTAAGAACTATGGGTCGAAATCAACCAGTCATTGGTTTTGACAGGAGTATGTGTCACAATCCTGGCCAATGAAATGCGGAGGAAAGTCTTTTGGAAGATTCATGGGGAAGGTTCGTCCTGCTCCTGAAAGACGTTTGGGAGGAAGGCGTTTTCCCCTGTGCTGGCTGTTGTATTATAGTATTTTCATGGCGTCTGGAATTGTAGAGCCATCTTGGACCTGTGAGGGTTACCATCCCAAAGAGAACACTGAGGATGGTGGAGAGGAATAGTGGAGGGGTTCTGGTCTCTGATGACACTGTTTGGCTGTCATATCCTGGAAGCAACCACCTCTGGACATCTTATTGTATGAGCTAATGTCTGCCTGGAGACTTTAACCTGTTCAGAACTGGATATCCCATTAACCTGCAGCCCTAATCCTTCCTGATACTCCAGCAAAAGATGTTTAGGAAACACTGTCCTTTCTGTCCTCCACTTAGGGTCACCTATCAGAGTCTCTCAGAAACCCCACAGTTCTCTGCTTACTCTTGTCCAATGCAGAGTTTGCCAAATTTACTTGACCAAGGAAACCTTTTTTCCACAGAACCCAATTAACATCTCATAGGACCCTGTGTGCCAAAAACCACACGTTTGAAAGGGATGCCTGAGATCCCTCCTCCTAGCGCTCCGCCCCGCCCACCCCAGAAGCCCTTACACACAGACTCCCACCTCAGAGGCGCGCCAGGACCCACATGTGTTTCTGTTCAATGAGGGAGACTAAGTGAAGCCAGATGTACCTGGGTAGGCCACAGACAGAAGAAGCCATGATTTAATGTCCCAGCTATGTGGGGATGAGCGTGCCAGGAAGCTCCCGAGGAGGGGTAGGGACTTGCCGCCCGCCTGCTGATGGATTTAGCAGAAATG